>JAUKPP010245415.1:896-13247 GCA_032273245.1 Phyllaplysia taylori | reverse complement strand
CACTTCGCAAATCCAGTTCTTACTATCTTTGTTGTCATAGCAATTAACGTTACCAGTTTCTACCAAATTTTGATACTGAATTCTGACTGATTTTTTTATGGCGCTTTTCTCGCTGTGCAGAGTTGGAATTTCCTCAGGGCTGCAGGCTGGTGGTCTGCTTTGTAAACGCACAAGATGCAAGTAAATGAAAGATTAGCGTCGTTTCTGCGCGCTAAATATCGGCGTCTGTTTGCCTAAACTGGCGCTGTCGCGCAGTGGTTTCTTGGATTCGGTTAATTTTGGTACCAGAAAAAACTTAAATGGATGAGGATTAATTGGTTGAAAACAGAATGTTTCTATCATGTACCGTCTTTTAGTTATTGAAGTTTAGAATTGATCAATATAAAAAAACCACCCTGTATAATGTAATGTCCAGTTAAACCCGTTATGCGTCCTACCTTGGTACAAGTATGAATTTTGCGGAGTAATCGGGTTGTATAACAAGTTTTTATTCTTGTCTTTTAATAATACCTTCAACTGCAAAAGCTAGTTGTAGGAACTGGGAATAGTCAAAGATGATTTGACCATATATATGGATAGTTTCAAAATTTGATTGGATTTACAAGTGAAACATGATGTACAGTTTGGAAATTTTTTTTGTTACTTTACTCTTTCTATTGAGGTTTTAACAGGCCTTGAAAAGGAATTGGTTATGTTAAGGGGGGATAAATTGTATGTTTAATGTTTGCAGCTGTGATGGCGATATCCGTTTCTGGGACCCCCGGTTCACTGACTCTGTACGGGTGTACAGCACGCGGACTGCCTTATCCTCGGTGGACATTCATCCTCGGGCAGACATCATTGCTTGGTGAGTCCAGACTGCAAGGCTTTTGTTTTATTCACAGATTCATGAGGGATGAGTCTCTGGTTTTGAAAAATAAAAGTGGTACTGAAGAAAATAAACTTACCAATAGTTCTTGAAATTTGAATTTTTCAATGTTTTCAGGAATATGTCTATCCTGTTATTTGTCTGATTAAATTAAAGTTTATCTTCTGTTTTTGAAGTGAATACAAAAAATTCAATTATGTCACCTTTGATACCTGATTCAAGAGCCATTTGGCTGAGAGAAAAATCGTAAGTGCTTTAATTTTCTCTTAAAATCACGGGAGCAGCATAGATTTTTCCTTCATAAATATGAAAACAGCGAATTGCAGTTTTCTAACTTTCTTCCCTTGAGTATATATTGCACTTTGTAACGAAACTCTTCATTATTTGTTTTAATATGGTAGCAAACAAATTGTTGATGTTTTTCAGATCATCAGTGAGAGTAAAAATATTAAGACCCTTAGCTTTGTTTGGCTTGGAGTACTGCCTATTCTGTATTTCTTATCGAGTTAGACCTTGTTTGACTTCTGATTGCTCAAACTCAAACATTTTTTTCCTATCTTAAGTGGTTCAACCAACCAATGCATGACGGCCTTCAGCCCCAGTGGAGCAGTACTGAGCACAGTCAAGTATCACGAAGGCTTTCTGGGACAGAGGATAGGGAATGCTAGCTGCATGGCTTTCCACCCCTACTTGGTAAGATGTTGATTTGAGGGAGCTGTTATCTTACGTTAATTTTGATGAAAGCATTCTTGTGCTTATGTACATACTTAAGCTCATACCTTATGGAATTGTGAACTTCTTATTTTGTTTGCAAACTGATACTGCTGACTGGCATCTATGGGGTAATGGTTAAGACTCTTTGCCTATCTAGCAAAACACCTGAGTTCAATTCCCACAAAGGGACGAACATCTGTGTCTCTCTGCTGGGATTCGTCCTGCTCAACCTCAGTTAGGGTCAAAGGTCAAAGGCAGGCAGGGTCAAAGTAGCCAGTCTCTAAAAATCAAATGACCTTACATTCTTGCAAAGGACGTTCAACTAAATAACCAAAGCAAAATGCTAGTTGCCATGAAAAGCATGCTTTATGGCTTAGAGATTTCTGTGCAACCCTGCCACTAACATTTTTGTGTGTTTCTTTTTGTGCTTATTTTTAGATCAAACTGGCGACTGGCAGTGCTGACTGCTTTGTGTCCATCTACTCAACCCCGACAGGGAGGAGCTCTTCGATGACATGACCGACCAATTCAGACACTTAGATCCCTAGGCCATTGACCTTTTTCATAATGCTATAACCTGTGTTACTATGCTTGACGTCACTTGGTTCCATCAAACTACTCTTCCATGGAATCTTCTTGTTTATGTGAATGGAATAACCGCCCCAAAACTATATGGAATTACAGCACAAGAGTTGCATGGATTTCCAATGCAAAAGTTGTATGGATTTTTACAGTGCAAAAGCACAGCTTCAACTCGTCAGTCAATTGGTACAGTAATGTATGTGGGCAATATTGTGTTACACGGTGGGAGCTCGATGTGCAGGTAGTGCGATGAAATTACTGTGAGACTGGATGAACCTCTGGAGCTTCCCTGCATTTTTATTGACTGTGATATACGGAGAGACAAAGACTTGTCTTTCTTTTCTGTACTTTTTCGGAAGCCATTAACATATGATCAATTGTAGCTGTATATTTTTCTGTAGCAGGCTTGGAGAGTCTTTGCTGTGTGTCGGCTTTTACAGCTCTTTGTGAGAACAGCTTAAACTTTTTACTGTTTGATTGTGAAATGTGTAATTGCCATGTTTATGCTCGCTCAGTGTTATTGATCCAACTTGTTTGTCAAGAGGAGGACCTTCGTATTTGTCTTAGCATCACAAGTATTATTATTAGTGTGAGTGATTAGTGTGAGTGTTATGCAGCAGATTGCTCCCTCATGCCTCATCTGCTCTGGATAGATGGGAGACTGGAAACCTTTGCTGATCTATTGCAGAACTGGAGACAGTGGCAAACCAATTTAACCAGCCAATAATGGTTGTTGTATTTGTCATTGTGGGCTTGCATCAATCAGACCTGATGAATGTAGGTGGTCCTGCTTTAAGTGGACACTTGTCTTTTCCTAATGATTAATGCTAAATTGTCTTCTCATATTAGTAGAACATGAACTCTCTAGAACATTGTGAAGTGTGTCAGAGTTACACATTGTGCACAAAGAATGGTTGTGTTACTTGTTTTGAGTCGGTCGTTTTTCTTTTTTCATTTATATTCACAAGTGCATGAAGGCTGTGGTTTTATGGCAGGAGGAGGAAAGTATTATTTAACAACAAAATGGACGGGAATGTGGGAGTGGGAAGGGGCGGTGGTGGGAGGGGAGGGGAATATGACATTTCATGATGTTTTCTTCAATTTCATGACTGAGCACATGTCCAGACTTTGGCTGTAGTTGAGCAAGATTTGCCAGACCAGGGTCAGAATGAATTGAGTTTGTCCATGCTTGTGTTTGATTTTGATCTTATTTGCTGCTCTTGTCCTTTTGTGGTACAACAGCAGAATGTCTTCCAAGAATTTCTATTCTCAGCCAGTGAAGGGAAGACTGTGTGGAGCTTGCTATTGTTGCTATGTCTCTATGGTTGCACAGGTCCTAGTTATTTAATATCAAATCAAAATCTTGCAGGTACTCAAGTTAAGGGTTAAAGACCATTTCTCAAGCTGTAATGACTTTGTCACTCACTGACACTAGGATCATTTGATCAGAGACCTACGTCTTTAGAGATTTTGTTCCGTTCTATGCAGATTCATTCCTCCTTTCAATGTTCCACGATGTAGCAAAAGGTTTATTTTTTTGTTGCCTGTGTTCAGATTTCTTCTGCTTCTTTTGTCTGTAGGTGAACCGGCACTGTGGTGTAATGGTTAGGCCCTTCGCCTTGCATGCAGGAAGACCCTAGATCGATCCACAATCGCGGACGATCTGGTTTTTTTTTTTCTGCTGGGATTTTTTCCCTCTCAGCCCGGGTTGGCCCTGACAGGCAGGGTTGAAGTAGCCCGTCTCTTAAATTACCTTAAAATGTTGCAGGGGATGTAAAACTGGTAATCAAACCAAACCAAATCTGCAGGTGATAGTGAATGCTAGTATCCCTCATCCCTCATCCCTCTCTTATCCAAGTGTTGAGAAATGTAGTTTTGTGTAGCATTGTCTACAACAAATCAGTTGTCACCAACATAGTAGGCCTGCGGGATATGGGTATACGTTTACATGCCCCTTTGTTTCCTAGGTTTTATCACAGGGATTATTTTCTTCTTGGTTGTCAGTGTTCTTATAAATATTAGATGTGTTGAATTTCAGTTGTTGAGAGAAGTTCTCCTACATTTATATCTCATCTCATTTCAGTTTCAGAAATTTTCATTTCATATGTTTGGAAAGTTCAAGGTGCTATCTGTAAAATATATCATGAAGATCTCTCTAGTGGCTTTCTTTTTTTGTTGTTGTAAACTATAAGACAAGAACAATACAGATGTTTAAAACAAAACAAAACTTGCAGTGGTCATCTTAAAGTGACAAGTTACTGAATTAGAATGTTTGACATCGGGTGAACAGAGAATGTTATTTTAAGCAATGTCAAAAGCACCTACATAGCTTGGTGATGATGAATTTGGTTTCATGTAAGGGGAAAGTAAAGTACATGTATAGGGTGAGAGTTATTTAGCCCTTCGCAGAGGATCTTTCAGTTGTGAGGGATCAGTTGATCAAACCTTTGACCTTCCCAGCTTTTTCTGTTTTGTGATAATACATGTAGTTTAGAGCAACAATCAATGCAGTGGACTTTCCCCGTCATGAATATTTTGTCTTTTTTTCTTTCGTTGGCTCAAATTCTTATGAGTTATATATATATATATGCTTTTATATTATATTATGTCTGGATCATTATCAGTTTTAGCAAGCGTGACGTTTCACAACCTGCTGTTAGTTCACTGTACAAATAATGGAACTGCCACTCCGCCGTTCTTTGCTATATATTACATGCATTATCTTTACAGCTGTCGTGACATCATAATCAGAACCTGACCACTCTGAACAGTTTCCTGCTTTTTCTTTGTTGCTATGATGATGTGCTTAATTGCTTACTACTTTCTGGTCTTTCATGCTTTGTGAAATGTTTGTGTGCATGCTCATGTTTGTGTTTGCTGATATTTATTTGGTAAAATTCAGAAAATGTCAGAGAGGGATGCCTGCAGCACCTGCCAGGTGTGTGTTATGGATGAAAGTCAAATGTAATCTCTAATGCTTTATTTCTTTTCTTGTTTTAGCTAGTGTTCTCTTCAACAATGTGATAGAATTTATCATGGCTTTCATGCACAGGCGAAACTGTATGATATGTAGTGTGCACCATAGAGCATTTTAGTATTGCAGGTGATATAAAAGTAAAAACAGAAGAGTTTCTAGTTCATACAGGCTAAAAAAACAAATAAAGCTAGCGCTTATCTTGTAGTTCATAATATCCAGGTATACTTCACACCTACAGTCTTTTGCAATAGAGTTGGTAACACTAGGATGATATGTGTCGTGTGAGTGGAGAGAGTGGGGGGAGGGGTGTGTGTGTGGAGTTTCGAACCCCTAGATATTTTATGCATTAGATTGAGGTGGGTGCATGCATTGCATGTGCACTATCTTTCGAAGTTTGACAGTCAGTTCACTTAGAGAAATGGCAGGCATACAGCAAAGAGATTTAAATGGCATGTAAGATTAAAAAAGCAATTCTTGTACAGAGGGTGATTGTAGGACACTCAAATTCAACTCCAGTTTTTTCGTATTAACATGGAGATGGAGCAAGATGATTTTTAGGGCGGAAGAAGTGACTTGTCAAGTTGTAGATAATGTTTTGCTTGTTTAGCTTCCATGCCCCCCTCATCATTTTGTTATTAGTCATGTGTTAGAAGTGGGGAAACTCACATAACTATCCAGCTCTGAGATGCATATCTGAATGAAGGTGCTTAAGATGTGTTGCATGTATGTGTTTGGGGTGAGATTAGCAGAAATAAAGCAACGGATTTCTTTTAGAGTTCAAAAGCCATATCGTTTCTTTATTATGTATGTTTTATCATAGACAGGGTTGTGTTCAGTCTTTTTGCTTGTAAATTTTCCGTGGTCTGCTTGTCAATATGTTCCAGATTTTCTTTTTTGTTGTACAACCTTTACTTTTAGTTTGATAGTAGATTGGATAAGATTATTCTTGGATGTTCAAATGGCACAAAATATGAGAATGTCACCCTATTTTGGGTGGTCTTTCTTATTTTTGTTTTTAGAGCTTGACTTCGTTTGATGTTCTCAGTTTGTGCTCAGGTAGAGCAGCAGTCCAGGTTCGATATGTGATTGTGATATTCCTTCATAACAGGCAGCAACGTGCCACATTTCCATAGACCTGTGTCTGCACAATGCATTCAGTCAGGAGAGTAGGTGGTCAGAGAGAGATTTACTGCACTATGTCTGCTGCTGAGCTTTTATACCGGCGCTGTGGTGTAATGGTTAGGCCCTTCGCCTGCCATGTGGAAGACCCGAGTTCGATTTCCGAGCGCGGATGATTTGGGGGTTTTTTTCTACTGGGATTTTTCCCTCTCAGCCTGGGTTAACCCTGGCAGACAGGGTAAAAGTTGCCATGTCTCTTAAATGACCTTGCACTGTTGCATGGGGACATAAAACTGGTTACCAAACTGAGCTTTTATGACCTGGAAACTGCTTGGCGGCTATGCCCATTTCCTCATATTTACTTGACTTTGGGTTTTTTTCTTTATCCTCTATGTTCCTTCTCTATAGATTTCTAAGATTCAACAAGGGGGGAGTGCGCTAGCTCTGTGGTTGAATGGTCAGTAACCTGTGAAGGTTTTTTTATGTGAATCCCTATTTACCACGATTCTTTTCTGTTTAATGACTTTGGTCGCCTTTCCTATTGGGGATTGGTGTTAAAATAAAATACCACTCCTTAAATGACTTTGAAGAGTTTATATCAAAACAAAGCTGATTCAACATGTCAAAAGCCTTGACATGGACTAGAGCAATTCTGTCGTCAGGTACATGTTGATGGTTTTTAGGTCAATGGTTGTTTCGTACAAAATGTAACTAAAGAAATCTTGAAGAGAGAGGAGATGATTTGTGTGTTATTCTGCTCAAACTAAAAAAACGAGGCATCTGTGGTGTAATTGTTAGGCTCTTCACATATGCAAAAGATGTGAGTTCGATTCACAAGTGGGGATGAGCATCTTCGTCTTTTTGCTGGGGTTCGTCCCTCTCAGCCTGGGTTGCCCTAACTGGTAGGGTCAATGTAGCCCGTCTCTTAAAAATGACCTGAAAATGTTGGAAGGGATGTAAAACTATAAACCAAACCGTCAGACCCAAAACCCGGTGACACAATATGCGACCCTGTAGTGCTTTCAGTTGTTAGTTTTGTATCCTTTTTTCATCTTTGAATGAACGACATTTTGATTAGCAGCATTGTAGCGTATGAGTTTTTATAAATGACTATGATTTCAGGTTTGGTATCTTGTGTGTTGTGAGGTTTTGTCTCTATATGTGTTGCAACTCCATGAAACTAGGTGCTCGTCAAAACTACGGGAGCAGAGAAAGGTTATTATTTTTTCCTATTGCTAGTGCCCCAAAGAAATTCATGCAAAATAGACAGTGAACATGCTCATGAAGCGATTTTCTATTGTGTCAGGCAGTTTTTACCATGAATGCTTTTTGTGCACTAACCCCATATCCATTTAAAAATCATGGTATATCATATGCAAAAACATTGTTTTAAAGACCAAAAAGTGACCATTAAATGTTGACAGCCACTTTCTCATTTTCGTTCTTACAATTGGTGACTCGAATTTGGTTAAAATTGCTATTACTTTTAACTTCTAGTCAAGATAAATGATTTATGGCATGAGTTGTAGTTGTAGTTTACTAGGCCTATATGTTACGAGTGAAATTGTTTAGATGTATTCACAAGTGCATGTTAGTGCAAGCTAAAGGAGTAGATTTGAAGTTTAATTGCACGGGTCAAACAGTCGGGGCCTCATGTGGAACAGAAACTTGAAGTTACCCTAGTAAATCTGGCTATTCTTCTATTAGAACATCAACCATTTCTTCTGAACATGTGAAAGAGAAAGGTTATTTTTTTTCCTATTGTTAGTGCTCCAAAGAAATTCATGAAAAGTAGACAGTTAACATGCTCACGATGAGCCAAAAAGTGATATTTTACGCGCGAAATACATAGATTACAGTAAATAAGCCGCTTACTCTGGTGTAACATTCTAAGCCCTTGATCGCTGCCATAAGAGCATGTAATGCATAAAAAATATAAAACAAACCAATTAAGGGTTAGTTGTGTTACCCTTTATTCATTACGCGGAGACAAGTTTTCATAGGGTTGGAAGAGAGACTGCCATTTGTATGATATCGGAGTAGTCTGTCTAGATTACCTCTCTGTATGTCTTTGTCAACATAATATCATGTTTTGATTTTCCATACATGAGATATAAGGATTTCTTCCACTGGAAGTGTAATGCTAAAACAACCCATGGAATGGTAAAGAAAGAAACAATTTGTCCACTGACAGCAAAAGAAATTAGTATGATGCCAGAACTCTCCTGCTAAAAAATTGACGAGTGCCTATTTCATCATGTAGCATCATGCATGTTTGTATCATTTTGATTTGAGTGAGTAGCTTGTGGTTGGACAGATATTTGTGTGGTTGACCACTTAACGCTACGGGACATTGTGTGTGCTTGAAACAAGGGGATGATGTATTGCTATTTTTATAATTACAATGAGAAGGGTAGGGTCCAGACATCCAGACAGTTGACACAAATCAAATCTTCACATGAAGCATGATAGTTATGAGGCCCACCCTTCAAATGTGACCTCAATTTATCTATAATGTATCAGAAGCAAGTCTTTGGTATCGTGGTTATAGCTTTTTGTTCATTGGATTTATTTTCTCTTTTGTTATGTAAAACAATCTTCCAGTGAGTTCTTGATGTTGATCAGCCATCTTGAATGTCTTGATGCTTGCCATAATGTGTACAGTGTAAAATCAACTCAGTTAAATGCTCTATGCATAATCCATCTCTTTTGCTATGAACATTGATTATGTTTCTTGTACCCAATATTGCATTTTTTTTTTGTGTGTTTCAAAGTTATTGATGCAGAATTACCCTCCATCTCTGTGGTTTATTTGTAATTCTTTCCAAGCTTTTGCATGGCTTTGAGAAGTGCTCAATACCAAACTTTCCACTGATTTAAGTGTCGCTTGGTTAAAAAGTTCATGTTGTCATGTACAATGTGTTCCCCTCAGTGTGATGTGCAATGCTTTGTGTATTTAACTTTGCCTTCTTAATAATATTATGGCTATTCCATCTAAATGTACCACTGCCCCACTCTGACTTTCTTGGATTGTTTCCCTTCTGCTTTCCTTTTCCTCTGACGCAAAAAAACACAACTGTAAACAATTGTAGAATAATTGATTGTGTAAAACATGATTGGAAAATTATCAGAAAAGATAAAATAGATCATTTCTGATAGAATGCAGTTGGTTCTTTTATGTTCTTGTTGCTGAAGAACTGAAAGAGATGTAATGGTACTTCAATGCTTGGTTAGTTGATGCAGGCTTTGGAAGTTTGTATGATTTGATCCTATTTAGTCACAGCTCACCATACCAAAGATGGAAGGATTTTTATCTGTTCTTTGTTGTAGCGTTTGAAGATCTCTTTAAGTGTAGCAGTTAGATATGAATGTTTCCTATCATGAAGCTTGCATGCCAAACTATCTCAAGTGTGAAGCTTCTTCCCAGTAGTAAGTAACTTCCATACATAGGAAAAGAACAGGTTGCAGTATGATGCTAAAGTGTATGAGAGCCCTGAAATTGGTTTCTTTGACCGATAATTTTGTTTAGCTGGAGATTCTAAATGAGCTTCTGATGTGATTCTTGTTTGACTGATCGATTGCTGTAGTTTTTTCTCCCTTTTGCTTTGAGTGTTTCTTAACGTTATCGAAGTCTCTCAACTGTGCTTTTAGGAGGAATTATACAGAATTCTCATCATACTCCACATATTGTCTGCACGATATACTCAGATTCTCACCATCTCTTTACAGTACAATTTTTACTGGCTCAATATGTGGTCATTATAATTTTCTAAAGGTGTGAGTCTGTTTCAACAAATTTTACGAATGATTGACCTCAAAACCTCTCCTTTACTTAAAGCAATACATGTTTAACTCATGAGATTGACTCGTGTAAAGATGATTTAACAAACAAAGGTAATAATAAACAAGAAAAATTTGTATAAACTCCAGACTTACACATTAAGATAATTACAACAACCATTTTAGTCTTGTATGGGTCCACAGAAAATCATGAGAGACAAATTTAGGCATAATTTCATATAAAATCTATGAGCGCTGTATTATGTAGAAATGATACATGGTGCATGTAATATGATGATTTCACAATTACCTTTGTGTGTGTAGGTGACAAGGAAACATTTTTCATCACAGAGGTCAGCATTCCTTACCTGCCATGCTTGCTCTATAGTTCAATGTGTAGTTTGTAGTGAAATTCCCATCTAAACTTTTCTGCATTTACCACTCCATGTTGGGCTCTTAGGTTGGACAAAAGTTGCACAATTTTTTGTCTTATCAAATGAGACAGGCTTCATGTGTGCACATTTGAGATACACATAAGTGAGGAGGAAAGAGAGTTGTATTATTATGATGCTAGCAACATTGATGAGAAATTTGATTAAATGTCAGGTGTTACTATATATTTAAATTCATTCTGTTTGTATCTCACAAGACAAATATTTGAAGCAGGCAAATCTGCACCGAGGAAACACTATCTCATTGAAGACAGTATAGGTATGATAAAAAAGGGGGCATTATGAACAGTTGGGGAAACTTGATGAAAAAGCGTGTTTACACTATGTTGCATTTTGTGTCCCTCCTTACAATTTCCATAAACCAAAGGATTTTTGCATGTCTGTCGCTGGTTTATCACATCCAGGTTTATTTCAATCATCATGCTGTGATGAAAAAGACTTTACTAAGCTTTGCCTGAAAGACTAAGGAACTACTCTGTAATCTTTGTACTTCTCTCATCAATGCGTTCAACCCATGGTTCAACCATGATAAGAAATTTTATGTTTCAACCCTAGTTCCATCTGAGATGGACATACAGCCATACAGTGAAGCCATTGTTGGGACCGGCCCAATGTCCTTGTTATATCCGAGATCTTGTTATGTCATGGTACTTTAACAATAAAGGATAGGGTTTTATTTTCTCTCGTTACAACTGAGGTCTTGGTATATCTGTGCTTGTTGTGTTGGGGTTCCACAGTGCGCATGAATTCTGTTTGTGCCAGTCAACCTCCCCTTGTCAAAATTATACATCGGTTGTTGTTATTTTGTCTGTCTTTGCTGATGCACCAGAATTGTTTGGGTGAGGCATGAAGAATATGTTTATCTTGATATACTTTGAACCAAAATGTGTTGAAAAGAGGTGAAAAACCAGAACCAGATAATGTTTGATGTGTATTTGCTTTCCATTCTTCCAAGCAGATCTTACAATTCTAAGAGCTTTCCTTATTATCATAAGTCTATGTTGTTGTTCAATGCAGTGGAGCTCAGATAAAACAAGATCGTTGGGATCAGCCCACTGTCCTCGTTATATCCATTGTGTTGGAACAAAAGACGAAGATTGACGAGAAGTTTCATTTTCTCTCATTACAATAACAACCGAGGTCTCGTCACATCCTTACTTGTTATATCTGAGTTCCAGTGTATTACTTATCCTCTCTTTTTTTTTTCCCTTTCTTTCTTTGAAAGGATGAGTGGAAATCCAGAGTGAGCTGTTGTCGTGGGTAGGATGATGTATGATGTGTTTATGATGTAATTTAAGTCTTATGTTAAGACAGATTTGCTTAATCTTTGAGCCATACATTGTCTCTGCAAAACTAAACAGCTAACTCAGTTTTTGCAAATTGTTAAGAAGAGTGAAAAAACTGAAAAGCAAGGTTACTGTGAGGATTTTTTAGCAGTTTAGAATCCAATGCTGCTACGACTGTTTGGATGGGTCAATAAAGTCTGAAAATTATTTATAGAATGAGTTTTATAATGCCAATCATAATTTCATAAATAAACAACCACCTTTTCCACCAAATTCTGAGTTAGGGGTTTAGAGTTCTGCAGCAATGACATGTACTTTATTATCTCTGAACTATCAGTGTGTTTGTCTGTATTTATTCAGTCCATGTACAGTCTCTTCTTAGTTCTCTGAGTATTGTTTAGTCCATGTACAGAGTTGATGTTAGACACTATTATTATTACAGCTCAGGAATTCATTGTATATGATATGTTGGCAGAATTTCTTTTTCTCTTTTAAGTCATTCTCTCTGTGTTTCTCCCTTATACATCTTTGGCTGTTTGGGGGGGGGGGGGGGGGGGGGGGGGGGGGGGGGGG
>JAUKPP010245404.1:0-13248 GCA_032273245.1 Phyllaplysia taylori | reverse complement strand
TCCCTCACTCACTCACTCTCTTACTTACTCACTCGTCCCTCTCAAGCCGTGCCCATTTTTAACAGACATCTGACAACATAATATGCATGGTCATGAGATTTTGTTACACGAGTAAACAGAGTTCATTCTGATTCACGTGGTCTTCTCTTTGGTGGAGATGGGAAATTGATGTGTGATGTGGACAGTCTTGTGTTGACAGGGTTTCTTCTTGACAATTTATATATATATATAACATGTATACATGTACAGGCCTATGGTTGTTTTCGTGACATTGAGATTTCTGAACTTGTGGTTCCATAAAGAATGGCAGATTGAGCTGACTAAAGATGAGTGGGATAAATAGAGATGGGGGGAGAAAAAAGAAAAATGAAAATGCCAGAACTTGTAGCAGAATTTGTCATAGAAGATGATTTGTTGAGACAGAGACAGACGTAAATGCAAGCCGTAATGTTACAATTATGGGACAGAAATGCTGCCACACAGGTTCTGAGATTTGCTTGGATGTTGTGTTCTACTGTTTTGTTTGGCTTAATTGTGGCTTAACATCTCTTGTATTTTATAACACTGCAGTGGAAGATCCTTTGAGAGTCGGGCTTCTTCAGCCATTGCTGAGAGGGACAACATGCCAATAGAAAAGCGGAGACGCTGTACAGGCCTACTCTACCAAACAAATTGCTCTGTCATTATAATTAAATGTTTAGATATATTGACGGAGAAATTCTGGCATTACAAATATACTGCTGTGCAAAGTGAGACAACATTGGTAACTGGCATTTTTGTAGTTATGCAAACCTGTGACATGGTCCATTGATGAGATAAGACAGATGTCTCAGTACTCTCAGGTTCATTTTGGTAACAAAGATCCAGTTAATTGATCTTTTTAATTTATAGAGCACATTTCCCTGCTGGAAGGCAGGCTCTTATGTGCTTTACTATCTTTTTTAGTACCATACTATTATTACCCCAGCAGACCAAAGTCATTTAGAAACCCTCTCAACTTCCTGGGAAGTATACAGTGCAAGATGCCGTTTTACAGGCACTTTACATACAGTAGATCCAGCATAAGTCCACATTGCTAGGACTCTTGAAATCACGTCAAGTAAAGCGAAAGTCGACTTAAGGATGTCAATGTTGTAATAATAATAATAATGATATAATAATACAAGAGAAGACTTTCTTGGTTGATTTAGCCACCTAAGAAACTGACACTAAACAACTGCAAACAGTGGAATTTCCCTATAACGACCTCTCTGAATAGCGACATTCTCTGGATAAGGACATCGACCTCTGGTCCCGATTTTTTTAACTATATATAACATTAGTAATAAAAGCGTCTAAATAGCGACATACGTTCTAGTAAACCTCTGCATAACGACATCGAGGTTGCAACTGTTGACGTTTGATCCTTTGTTGGTAATTCAGCTGCACTCATGTTGGTCCCAAGCCCGGATAAACTACAGAGGGAAATGGCATTATAGCAAGACAATTACAATCATAATCATCACAATAATGAAATAAGCACCGGGAAAACACATTTTAACGTATCAGTGACTCGCGGGAGACAACCAGCACAACACATCGTGTCATTGACGCATTTACCACACCCCAAATTGTCCACCATCTTGGGAAATTCTTAGTAACGACATATCCGAATAACAACATAATTTTACTGTCCCGAGCGATGTCGTTATTGGGAAGTTCCACTGTATGAATGAAATACTATCTCTCTACGAGGAAACACAAACAACACAGGGACACGGCCAAACCAAAAGTAGATGAAACAAAATAGTTTATTCTTTGACATGGTGACATCTTTCGGTAAATACAGAGTGCAGTCCCTTGACGCACTGGTCAGTGTGCGCTGACACTGGTGATATGGCAGAGTGTTGGCAGTGTCACGACAGAGGTGTAAGGTCAAGGCTTTAGAAAGAGAGAAACCCCTCAGTTTGTTCCATGGTGTACCCGGATGACAGACGGCTGTGCCAGAGCCAGGAGACCATCTATAAGTTCCAATGAAAGCACAGCGATCAGGGGAGGAGTAAGACAGGAGAGAAAGAAGGATAGAGACAGACCAAAAGTGAGAGCACAGACTCCTGCATCTATGAAGGTACAAAAGCTATATATATATATATATATATATCATGCATGCTTATCATCATATTCATGTGTACATGTAAAACAATTTTCTTCAAGAAGTTACCACAAAAGAAAGGCTGCACCTTTGTTGACTACCAAAAATCAACCAACAAAATACACAGAAAAACTTTACCTTTATCTCCACATGACTATAAAGAAAATCATTGCTCTTCAACCTCCACTATATTGTATACATTGCATAGGAAAATGTCGACTGTGAACTGTCAGCAGAAACCAACACATCTAGGGTGGGATGCACGAAGCTCGTCAACAGTTTGTCGCTACTAAAAGCTCCAATCCAAAGCAGAGAAAATACAAAATGGGAGTAATTTTCAGCTCTAAACTCACCATACTAGCATGTGATTTCGTTAGCTGTGTGAGTACCATGAAGTAGAGTATTTAGTAGTGAGTAAGCGTTGACTGGCTTCGTGCATCCCAGCACCAAAGTATGAAATAGACAGACAAGGAGATTATTCTCAGCCATTCATTCATTGACTCAACAAAAGAAAAACACTCAACACTGTAACAATAATCCAGCTGGTTGTTGGCTGGTCCCCGACAAAGTTATTGTGAGTTTCGTAAGCCCAAGGTCGTTGTCAACATAAACATGTACTGGCAACCTCAATCAAGAAAATGACCAGAACTTATAGCTCTCATCTCAACTGACAGGACTGCGCCTAGAATTTTTAGAAACATCGCTCAAACAACAACCTAAAAATTTGCAACAGGGCATAGAGACTGAGAGGGGATCTTTACGGAACCGACATGTTTTATTCAGTATAATTCCCGTCCTCTCTGAATGTGTTCCCATAGGGAGAGCGGGCAAACTGTGCAACACTACTGAACTACTCCTACATCATATTTCTCCCTGGGAGATGGAAAAAAAATTGTCATGGTTACATCTCCGCCAACAGGCTGTAAGTGCAATAAAGAGCAAGGGATCTACAAACATTTGATTTCCCTCAGCAAAACATTCAGCATTTTGAGATAACTTGATATATTTCTTGAGAAGTACCGGCCTACTGTGCTGGCAGCCACTCTCCAGAAGCTCACAGACGAACACACCGACAAACTTCTCCAGTGTACACATATAGCCACATACTGGTTTGTTTGGGTGCAGTAAGGAAAAGATCATGGAAAGTACCAGCCACGCCTTTCTCAAGAGCAAAATGTCAATGTATTTGTCAATCACTTCGCTTTCGCCCCAACTTGCTATCCCTAAGTGTGGTCAAGTCAGTGGCAAGTGAATACTGACTACATTAGCTAGACAAGGCACATTATTTGTTTGACCGTAAGAGCTATGACTTTGATCATTTGCAACACTGGATCAAATTCCAGTTGAGGTCTCCTTAATCAACTCGTGGTGTCACACAAGTTGGTCTCATCAGTTTAGGGATCCTGATCCAGTCGCAGAGAAGGCTGTCCAGTACAAGCAGATCAGAGGAGATATCCACACACTATGGGCCGCCAATATCTCTACAAACATGACACACAGTTATACACTTGCATGCAACCAAACTGAAACATAACAAGGCCTTCAAGCAGACACCCACTTTCAGTCAAGCATGCATATAAGTATATACACAATTCTGCATAATTAACATATATATATAACCATACTACAAGTGTATTATGTTCTATTGAACTGGTACCCATGAAAACGTACCCTTTGTCACTCACAGTAAAAATGACCAAAAGAAACAAAAGAAAACCCTGTACCAGGTAGAGAAAAAAAACATCCAAAAGCATTTTCCTTGCAAGGTAAAGAACACAACAACAAAACAAACTTTCTGTCAACACAAATATTCTGGTGCTCATGAGGATGGGGTTTTCAGGGATGACTACGATTACTCTACAATCATAATAATAATAGACTGCATATTTATATATATAGTGCATATCCCCTCTCGGAAGCAGGCTCTGTGTGCTTTGCAATCAATTATATTTTTCACCACAGGAGCCGGCCCATTGTTTTGCTATCCCCTCTGTGACAACTAGCCCAGTAAAACCAGTCGATGCAATCTGACTGAAATCCTTAAAGTCAAGACAAAAACAGGGAAGACACTTTATCACTTGCAAGGGAAAAAACATGGCTTGAACTTGATGGTGGAGAGTCATAACTACATGTAGACTGACAGAAATCCAGGATTAAAACACAAACAAAACATGCAGAATAAGCAAAACTGCATTGACACTTTTTGTAACAATGGCTTTTCCATTTGTTGATTCTAAGCTTGGCTTGAAGAGAATAATGGATTGCATTTACATAGTGCATAGATATCCCAAAATGGCTCCATGCGTATTTACAATCTATTATTACCCCAGCAGATCAAAGTCACTCAGAAACCTTCTCAACTTCCTGGGAAGCATACAGTGCAAGCGGCCATTTTACAATAACATACGGTACAAGATCTTCCGCTGTCCAGGTACCCATTTACACCTGAGTAAAGTGAGGAAAATTTGTGTAAAGTGCCTTTTTTCAAGGACACAACGTCGGGCCGGAGTAACCCGCAACTTCACGATTACGAGTTCAGAAGCCTGACCATCAGACCACCGACGCCACAAAGAAGGGAGGTCAAATATATAATATATAGGTCAAAGGTCATGATATGCTGTATAGAGTAAGATAATAGAATACAGAATAGGCTAAAAATAAAACATAAAAAGCATAATAGGCTGCATGTCACTGTATTAGGTAAGAAAGAAACACAGATGAGAAGCTCGGAAAAGCCCTTCAAACCACATAATCTATTTCTACTGAACATTAATTTTTAGTGCGTGATTGATTCGTTTCATGTATGAGTTTTAGTGATTGCGACATTTTATCTTAAGCAGAACTTAATATGACTTATTCTTATTCTACGATTGTCTATTTTATTTAAGTCTGTGAGATATTTTACACTCCTGTGAAGCACCATGGCTTGAGATTTTTAAGGGAAGGCGCTATACAAATACCATTATTATTATATCATAGATTCCTGCTTTTCACAGCTACTATAAAAATGAAAGTCTGCTCAATATAATGAAAGGATAAGTGGTATTAAATTTCCTCTTCATCACAACGAGAAAAGGCTGTAACGATCAATCAAAATGTAGAAAATTATTTTAGATTGACTACAAAATACTCCATAAGCATCATCATCTTTTCAAATGAGTCATAAGTTGCAAGATAAAGAGTGGAGTAAAAGTAAAAGCCCCAAAAAGTTGGAACCAATGCTGAGAAGTCATATCAAAACCTATTTGTGTTTTGTGAGTTAAAATTCGTGAATACAACTCAGAAATTCACTCTAAGAATAACTCCTGATCTACAGCCATAACTGAAGCAATAGATTCTTTCTATACGTATCTCATAAGATTTGGTGATGGCTTGACACAGTTCCATGTCATTACCTACAACATGCAATCCTTATGGTTTCTTCAAGTGTGTCAAACTTATTACCATATAAACTTATCATATTAACAGGCTCACAGGATTTATAACATGAATTCAAGACTGGAAAGGCATCAATGCTGGTCAGTATAAAATATCTTCCACTGTTTAATGAGTTCGACATGCACCATGCCCAATAAATGGCTCCTCAAGTAAGAAATGTATCACACGTAACCTCAACAATCTTGTCACCAACAACAGGAACAGGAAGAACAGGAACAGGAAGAACAGGAACAGGAACAGGAACAACAGGAACAGGAAGAACAGGAACAGGAAGAACAGGAACAGGAAGAACAGGAACAGGAAGAACAGGAAGAGGAACAGGAACAACAGGAACAGGAAGAACACAGAACATTGAAATCTAAGAGGCTAATCTCTCAACCATCGACAAAGTTTTAATGTTCAATTAATGATTTTCAAACCAACACCATATACCACTAAGACCCAGTTTGAACAGAACAAAAAGACCCAGCTTCCTTTACAAAAATAATGTGCTTGTACCGTACCACAATAAATTAGAACAGGATATATTCAACGTGTGCAGAAATTCACATGTGTACAAATGTCTGTGTGTAAGCGCTAATGTGCACCAGCGTGAATCCCTTCAAGCATAGCTTAAAATCACTGCATATCTCAACATGCTGCATGAGAGTAAATCAACATTTGTGTCATGTGCTTGGTGATAAACCTTGTTCATTTAAACATTCATAAAAGGAGTAACAAGTCTTGATCTGAGGAATGTTCCGGACAAGAAACATGTGTAACAAACAGGAAAGTGTATGTTATTTGAATACAAAAACCCTGTCTCTCTATTAACACTTTGTGGTCACACAGCCAGAAGAACAAAGAACAGCCGCCAACTCAACAAACTGGTGAAGTAGTCACCACATAACAGTAGTGTAAGGCTCAATTTAGATTTCAGTAGGAATGAGCTGGCAATGAATAAAACAACAAATCTACATGAACTCTGTCCCTTCCAGTCCCAGCGCACACACATACACACGGTGTGACACGCACACAGTGTCACAAACACACACAGTAACACACACATACACAGTGGAAGTCAATCAAACCACAAAATGGATGTGTCTGAGAGATATAGCCAACGTCACTGTGAAACACAGAAAGGCACCTTGGGGCAGAAAATCTTTAGGATGGATTTAAAGGAAAAACCATGGCTTCCATGGAGAAAACAGATTCCACTCGATGCAACAATCATCATTCCATTTCTCTTGCCCTCCGGCATAATTAAGAACTTCCTTCAAAAAGACAAGAAACAGTTGCCAGACTATGTCATACAACTCTCTCTCTCTATATATATATCCAATAAACTTCACACAAAACTCGACAATCTGATGATAAATTTCTCCATAAGACATTGATCCAGGGAGATTCCACATAGAGATATTTATCTAATGGTGAGAATCAGAGTTTTGCATCTCTCAAGCAAAACACTAGCAAAGCAAATATGGATGCCCCTTAATATTTAAATATGCTTAGCCCAGCCCATCACTTTGGATTCTTGCTCAAGTCTGAAAGATACCCTTCTACCCATGTATACACCAACTGCTTATGTCCCTTGTAAAACTATTGGACTGTATTCAATCTTTCCGAGGTTTGAACAGTCGAGAGAGAGAGGGCCAAACAGAGACCACTGGGCAGACTTTGTATTCTTTTACTGGAGAGTTTTGCTAAATAAATCCACAGATATGGAATTTGGCTACAACAGGGCATGTTTTCTTGTGTGTCTATGCAAGCCATGCCTGCGTCATGTGTGTGTCAGTGTGCAATGTGCATGTGCCATTTCTCATCATGCGTGTATAAACCACAAATGTGTTAAAGTGGCTGTGATCAATTAACTCAGCAAACAAAGTCCAGCCATAGACATACAGTCAATTTTGGTCCCATGATGTGCCGCTGATTTAATAACTTATAAAGAAAACTTTCATCAGTTGGTGATGACAACCATTCTGGCATACTGAAAACCGAGAGCAAGTGACTGAGGCCTCTACAACTTACACAAGATATGCTTGCATTACAGACGTACAACTGACACACACAAGCCATGCTTGCCTCACAGACGTACAACTGACACACACAAGACATGCTTGCATCACAGACGTACAACTGACACACACAAGCCGTGCTTGCATCACGTATAACTTTAGAGTCTTCCCACAGCAAGTTCACAACAACACTCAAGAGTAAGTTGCAATATAGTCAAGGCCAGTCGGTGGAGGGATGATTCAAAATACACTTTGTGTTGTCTGAGTTTCGCACAATTCTGCCCTTTTACAACAGAAAGACAAAAAGGAAAAAGGGCGTCAAACTAGGATACCAGGGTTATACTCAGCACATCAACGAGGCACACGTTTTGGCCCGAGTCAGCCAAGTCAAGCACATTCAGGGCTGGGGTAAGGACCAATTACAGTCAACAGAAGTGGGGAAACATTGCAAAATGTTACATCTTTTCTTTCCCTCTCCTATGTATGTGCTGAATGGTGCTTTCCTCCTTTTGTCATAACTTGGCAGAACATGTCGTACTAGTAGGTACTCAGCAAAACTTGACCTTGCAACTGGCTGTATAATGAGCACTTTCATTCACTGACCCCAATGCTACATTCTACATGACCTACATTCTGTCATTGTCTAGAGCGGTCATTACGTCAACTCCGTTTCATCACATCTTCAATGTTTATGCTGGTCAAATCTGTGACATTATCATCTCTTAATACATTGTAGGAGTCACAGATTCAAGCTGCTATGACAAACCAGATGAAATAAAATAAACCTCTACACCAACAGTAAAAGACTTCTGCATAATAACGACAGGTTCCCCTAATCTAGCTTGCTTGCAGTCCGAGCTAAGATTCCGTCTATTCCATACACGGATCTCCACAACAAATCTGGCTGTGGAATGAGATATCTCTGCTTGTTCAAGTGGGTGAGTATTTCTACAGAGCGTGACGCATGCGATACAGGACAACACAGGACGACGTCAACAACATTTTTTCCTCCCCTTGCCGTCCTCCCCACTGTTCTCCAGCAGATCGACCACGCTGCGGTCCTGGTTCTGTTGTTTCTTCTTCTGGTCAGCGCTGAGCGGCAGACAATACTGAAAGATGTACTCAAACACTTCCGTCACGTTCTCATTTGCCAGACTGGACGTCTCGAAGTACGGGTCGTGCGGAAGCTTGCTGATGTCAATATGCTCGTTGAGGTCTCGTGCCAGCTTACGACCTTCCTCCAAGGTGATCTCTCGGCGGTCAGGCTCCAACAGGTCCATCTTGGTGCCCACAACGACCTTGAGACAATCCTCATTTGCCGCCTCCAGTATGGAGCCAAACCTGGCCCTGAGGGGACAACAAAGAGCTTATAATTCATACAGAGATGCAAGCTTGGTCTGGATAAGTAAGCGGAAAGAGAAAGAAAGATGTATACGCAAAAGAGTTCAATAATTCCTACTCACGCGCGTTACTACGTCATAAGTTCCAGTAATGCCAAGAGGCGGAAGTCACGGAGGGGTAAAAAACTAGAATCATGATGTGGTTGATATGAATCAATATTTATCGCTTATTTATAGGTTTTTAGGTTAATAATGATTTTGATGAGATTTTCTGTTTGCTTGTGCACTCTAAAATAAGTGCGTGTCTTGTTCTTTTCATCTGGTAGTTATTAAGATGTATTCATTTATAGAGAAGCCAGCTTTTTTTGCCGTTTTAGCTTGGACCATAGCAGGGTGGAGCCGAACACCACGGGACCTTGTCGGATAGGCGCCATGTTTGAAGACACGCGCCTTAAAGTTTCGTCATAAAGGGAGGTAAGTTACAGCTCTCGGTACTCCTTCACTCCAGGAACACGCAGACACAGACTAGCTGCAACATTTTCGGTGCCAAACTTTGACAGAGTTTTCAAATCTATGTAGAACACAAGTGAAGCCAGCATAAGGGACATACGACGCCCTACACAGGTCATGCAAAAGTTCTTGAATCATCGACATATTGAGTAAAATTGAAATTAAGAAGAAAAAGATTGAACATCATTGATCCTAGTAGGAAAATTTGTTTTACAATGGTGGTTTTAAAACGACATTTATAATTCAAGCATGTATTGACACACGAAGTGTTTGTGTGACAAATGCAGTCAAACCTGTCTAAGACAACCACCTTACATGGAGAAAAAAGTGCTCGTTTTAGACATGTGGTCGTCTTGGAGAGTGATAATATAGAGAACAAATATAATTTGGGAGTCGATTGAAAGTGGCCGTTTGTGCAGGTCTTGAACAGGTGGTCGATTAAGCAGGTTCAACTGTAGTTTGAATTCTAAACCCCATCTCCCCCTGGGCTGGTCCCATGGCTCACCACAAAGACTCAAATGTCTTGGGTTGAGTCAGGTCAAAGGCCAAGATGGCCGCCCCAGCACTGCGGCAGTAGAAGTGTGAGAGTCCCGAGTATCGCTCATCTCCAGCTGTGTCCTGGGGGAGGATTGTGAGAGTCAGAGAGTGAGTTAATGAAAACTGCATTACTTCACAGAATATGGAGTTTGTTTGGTTAATGCTTTAAGTTGCTACTGACACTGTAAAATTATTTCAGCACCAGGAAGTATCAGAGCGTTTATTGACCTCTCGCGAGAAATAGATAAAAGCAACAGTGGGCCCATATAGGGAAGGAGCAGAACACACCATGGCACCCGCCAACCACCCTCTGTAACAGTTCTACAGGCCAGTGACCAATCCCGATGTAAATCCCAGTAGGCATTTCTGGGACCTTATTGTGGAGGGAAATAAAACAGCAATAGCAAGGTATCATAGATGAAGATGATTTTAGGGGAAATTCAAGCAGCCTAGGACGAACTAGTTCAAGATGAAGATTATCCCTTAAAAAAATTCTACGAGGAGATGAGTTGCGCATGTTTATTGAATGCTTTAGTGGACACACCCCTTACTAAATTGGTGCATTTTTTGCTCTTTATGATGTTTGACGCAAGAATTTTGACTATTTTCTGTAAAAACTCTTTGTAACTCCAACGAATGTATACGGACTGCAATGAAAATTGGCAGACATGTAGCCAAATAATTGTTCTTTCTTTCAATGTAAGTTTTATGCTGTAACTCACACAGAAAGCAAAGATAGAGGCGGAAAACAAAGTGTCAAAATGAGTATATATTCCGGTAAAAATGAGCAGATGCAATCAGTCTCAGAACTTTTGCTGCCAGTTCCTACTTACCCACACGGCCACATTGAAAGGTCCCCACTGTTTGAGGAAGAACGCTGCACCCACAGTCTGTGAAGGAAAAAAACATACATGAACAAGTGACTAGTTTAAGTACATGTTGAATATACTCATCAAATAAAGCATTTTCATCTCTTTACAAAACACAGTAGTCTCCGCCTAAATGCATGGTGCACAGGAGGGCAGAAAATCATGCAAAAATCTGTCATAATCATTACGATGACGTGCCTTTATTTGACATGGATTTAGGCAGAGACTGCTGTACAAAAAGGCAGCACTGCATATTTTCCAGGCAGCTGAGATCACCTGTGGCTGTCGTCCAAAATCACAACATCTTTTGTCTTCATGTTGCTGGCCTTGGCTGAGGCCCGAGTGTGTCAAGGCTGGGGGTGTCAGATAGACACATCAATTCATCAGTTCAGAGTGTTAGTAGATCAGAGCTAAGTTTGACTACCCATAACACCTCATAACCGAGGTCTCAGAGAAATATGACTACTATTGACTGTGATTTACACGTTTTTATCAAGTCTAATGAGCTCAAATGTTGGTGATTTTTGCAAAGGAAAGAAAAATGGTAACCCATAATAAATTATAAAAACTGGTCTTTGACTTCACCACAAGCTGATTGGGATTGTAGATTTATTATATATATCAACGAGTATAAACTTCATGTATTGTGTTGCTATGGCTCCTCGCTTTGAGGCAAAGCAAAAACATATTTCTTATAATTTCTTTCTTAAAAGTGTAAGCTCCTCTGATTCCAAACTCACTGGCTCTTGTGTCTGGAACTTTCCATCAATGTAGCGACAAATCAAGGATGTCTTGCCCACGGCGTAGTCACCCAGGATGATGACCTTCAGGTCCCTGGAGAATAAAAATGTATCTATTAATAAACAGTCCAGGAGAATAAATTGTAGAGATCTCTTAATAAACAGACTATTCTATTGCAAGATCAACCAACTGTAACTGTAATTGTAAAATATAATTGACGTCACATATTTGTAGACACCTATGAAACCATCCGACAACTGCACTAACGAACATATTTTCTCAATGGTATTGAGTCTGCTGGGGGGGAGTAATGTCTATTTATATTGTAGTAATATTTGTCCCAATAGTTCTGCTATGAGCATAATTCACTATAATTGTAATACTGTTATTACTACTATGTTCTTGGGCGCTGCTCAGTGGCGACCGGCAATGGTGTGTGTATAATGCATAATTTGTATGAATGACGTTATCAATGTCCATATTTGTTATTACATGTATGTATTATCGCTTGTATGAAAATGAATATATATATTTGTACACCATTGCAAAATGAATTTCCCCACGGGGATAAATAAAGATGACTTTTTAAAAACTTTTCCTTCCATCCCCACCACAGAGAAAACCTTATACTACAGTAAAGAACAACTTGTGAAGACCTCCAACTTCTATGACATGGCATCGGGCCAAAAGGCACAAGCTCAAAGGCTACTGGATCAGCAACAACAATGATTACTTGCACAAGGCAAAGGAGAGGGGCAGGAGGTAGGGGAGTGAGATATTCTTTCCCTTTCCATGTTTTAATTCCTACATAGCACCGAGAAGAACTTTGGATCTTTATAAAAACATTGAGGGCAATCAAAGTCTAGGTTTATTCAAAAGCAAACACAGAATTTTGACAAGAGGTTCATTCCACTCAGTAGTCCTGGTAGTGGTAGCTGGATAACAGCCAGCTCAGTGCTACTTGATGTTCTACCACTTGAGCTTGGAGCATTCAGTGCCACACTCAATACACTCGAGTGCTCTGCTCTCGGGCCGAGGGGTGTCTTAGTGTTATATAACAGGACCCAGTCTACTCCCACTAGCTACTGTGCTCTCTTCTCAAAAGCAAAAACCAAACCCAGTTACTCATCAGCTCCTTCTGACGTAACAGATCAGCATGTCAGATAAGATTAGATATATACCTTATAAATCCACGAGTGACATTAACCTGACATTGTACTTTTCTGCACAGAAAATTTCAAAAGCTGTGCAAAACTTTACCTAAAAAATGACCAAATTCTGCAAGCATTGCGAGCATGAATAACACTTTTTTTTCATACTGCTTAAAAAAAAACAAGTATTTCAAAAATGGTGGAGTGAGTTAAGCTGAAAATATCTTACCGGTATGTATTGAATTTACGCTATTGTGGAATGGAGCGTTTAGTCGAAAAAACAACCTGCAGACTAAGTGGAGGTCTCTGAGGCTCATTTCAACGTCGTCAGCTCGGTTCGGCATAAATTTTTTTGTAATTCTAAGGTTAAAAACACAATAATTCTGTAAAATTCTAACATTCCGCAGCAATTTAATTACTTTTCTACGATTGCAGCCCTCGCGGATAAGTACGATGACAGATTAACAATGCTGTAACAGCAAAGGGAACTCCACCCCTGTTGGCCACGACTAACTGGGTGTGCATCAG
>JAUKPP010245393.1:0-13249 GCA_032273245.1 Phyllaplysia taylori | reverse complement strand
TCATGTCTATGCATGTCCTATTAAGGCCTTTTTTGTTTTCTTTTTTCTTTTTTCGTTGGCAGAATAAAAAAAAAAATTAAAAAAAGAATTGAGAAAGAAAAGAAAAAAATTAAAAAAAGAAATGAGAAAAAGTAAAGGAAAGCAGCTTCACGTCCCTCTCAAACCTTTTTAGCTGACCGTTGCCTCGGAAAGAGCATCCATTTCTGAATACTTTGCTGTGCATAATTTCATCCAATTCTAATAATTCATACTATAGTTACAGTCAGTCATGTGCAGCGGGGGTCAGACAGCAGAAACTGAGAAAAGTGAATTCAAAGTTGAGAGTTCTCTATAAAGAAAGACAGGGAGTGACCTGATGATGCACTGAAATAGATGTGGTAAAACTTCTTTCTTCAACACGCTTATGGGCTCTGTGAACGCAGGACAAATGTAAGAATATGTTTTGAGGAAAATTTAGAATTGACATAATGTGATCTGAAAAATGTCTTTGTTGGCCTATATCTCCATTGTGAGCTCAGCGACTTAAGCTGCTTTTTCCCATGGGCCAACACAATTATTTCCACCACGTTAAGTCGCGCTACACCAGTGTTTTCAAATGCCACGTTACAACTTCAAATGCCACTTTGAAACTTCTAACTGCGACGTTGTAACTTCAAAAAGACAAAAAACGGTTTTCCTGTATGGCTTCATATTGGGGGCATATTGTTCTATTTTGAATTACAAAAATTGTGGCATTTGATGTTTCAATGCTTCATTACACGAGGTTTTATTTGATCAGAAAAAGATAACAACTACATTATGCATAAACCCCAAAAAACAAAACAAAACAAAAAGAAAAGACAAAAATCACCATTTCATAAAAGCTCATAATACAGGGTGGTTTTTTATTGATCGATTCTAAACTTAATTAACTCTAAAATGGTAAAAGATAAAAGTAAACGTTTTTGCACATCATTCACTAACCATTTAAGTTTTGTCTGGGCTACTTTATAAAATTATTCTGATAGAGGAGGCATTTAAAAAAGGAGTTAGCGAAACATGGCCGTTTTTAGACCACGGCGTCAAAACAGCACATTTGTATACCAAAGATAAGACTGCTATAGTCCGTAAATCTTACCGTGAACGCACGTTTCAACGATTTTCTCAGTAACGCGAAGTCGTATAGTTTTGCCGTTTTGCATGTGGGCCTATAATGTTGACGACGTTAAGGAAATATTTTTTTCGCAAGCCTAAAAGGTCTCGTTAAAAATTTTCCTTCTTTGTTATCTGTATTAAATTTTCATGCGCCGAGGGTCTTCGGGGGCCAAGATTTGTTATGATTTCATGTAATCTTGATCTATTTAGAGCAACTGGGTCATTTTTTTCCGCTCAGTGCTGGGCTGGGCTCACACAGTACAGCAAAATCTCGTGCAGGCGGGGTGAGGTTTGGTGTTTTAATGACCGCATTACATCTCCATGAAAAGAATTGCTTATTTTTTTCTGCTGTTGTTATTTAAGCTTTGCTCATTGCCACATCTGGCTGACAGTGGCGTGTGTTTGAAAATTATTTGATGGGTCAGACAATCAAAATATCGGTAGTCCTATACAAAAGGAATCTGTTTTGCTAGAGTTGGCTATTAGAAGTTCCCAAACCTCGGCAAAGAACTGAATAGTGAGTGGCTTGGAGGCTCTTCAAAACAATATACACTGTGTACTCTAAACGAAATGGAGGTAGAAATTTATGGCGTCGATGCAGAAAAGAACGTGCTTTCATCATAATAAGAAGCGAGTGGATTTCAACGAAAAATAGCCATGACTCTTATACTGATGAACATTGTATGACTATGATATTCTTGCCTACAAGGTTGAACTGTCATCTCCGAACTAAAAGAATGATAATTTTTTTTTTAAATACGGTAGGCAAAAAATTTGAAGCGAGGGTAGCAAAATAGATATAATGTCAAACTGGCTCACAACAGTTTAGATTCTTGGCGTTTCTTAACTTTGAAGATGAACGGGTTGAGAAAAAAGCCACGTTTCAGGCAGATGACCTTATGAACCATAATTGTCTACATATAATATGCTTTTTAAACATTAAATTGAAAAACGTTGAACTGGTCAGGGTCATACTGAAAGTGAAAGATCTGATAAAGACATTTGATCAGGTTGACTGAGCCATTTAACTCTAGTTCTTAACACTATTGATCGTTTAGATATCTGCTCTAAGGTTTGTGAAAGGTATCATTGTTGTTGTCTTTTTTCTCTGATTTGCTCAATGCCACAACGTGTTAGCTGACATGTATTTTTGCACATTTAGCCTCATGTTTTGTGTCATACTGCTACCAATCACTTGTTCGTGTGAATACGCCTTTACACCACACTAAGAGCCGCAAAGCCCAACTGCTATAAATTTTTTGTTCAGCACCGTTTTGACCTATTTAGCCGTTAAAACAAAAGAATCGTGCAGTTCTCCCTTCTTTGAACATGTACTTTATTAAACTAATTAAATCCGTAACGTCATGCAAAATCTAAGGTTGCATGCAAAAAATGGATGAAAAGTAACAGAGGGTTTCGGAGAAATTTGATGGAACGTGCGTTCACGGTAAGATTTACGGACTATAGGAACCATCGTAAGGCAATAAAAAGGTGGTTAAAACTGATTATCAAAACAGAATCATGTCTATCAAGCTCTGGTTTTATGTCTTACGAAAAAGAAATTAGTATTTTATTGTTTGAAGTTAGAGAGCGATGAATGTTTCTTGGGGTATCAACTCAATGAAGTCGTCTTTTTTAGTCGAACAGGCATAATGCTATTCGCAAATCGACTTCTTGCATCCTAATTGTCATGGCAATTCACATTACCAGGTGCGACCGAATTTCGATACCAAGCTCTGATTGGGTTTTGGATTTTGCTTTTCGTGTTGTGCTCAGCTGAAATCTTTTCAGGCCTGCAGGCGCGCGACCTGCGTTGTAAACGCTCAAAGTGGTCTTGGGAAATGCAAGATCGGTGACATTTCTGCGCGCTAAAAATCGGGGCCTAGTTGTGAAAACTGGCGCTATCGCGCAGTCTGTCAATGGAATCATTTAATATTGGTATTAGAAAAAAATTAAATGGAAGAGAACTAATCAGTTGAAAACAGAATATTTCTATATTTTACCGTCTTTGAGTTATTTCTGTTTGGACTCGATCTATATTTTTTTTTTTTAAAACACTGTGTAATTAACCAAAGTAGAGTGACGGGAAGTACATTACAGTCCTGTCCTGTCTGCATACAGGTGTAAAAGTAAACAAAGTGCAGTCAGTCTAAGTCAATAATGGGAGACGAATAAACATTGTCATTGTCATTGTCATTGTCAAATACATACAAAGAGATAATCTAGACAGATTACTACAGATTCTTTCCGCACCCAAGGAATCCTCTGAGGACGGTTATGGGGCAGTGATGTTCATGGGTCTCGGCATTTAGGCCCATCTCCCAAATGAACGGGTGGATAACGTTTCGCTCCACACTGTACAAGAGAAGTTCTCTGTATGGACGAGCATGTCCTGCTATAGGGCTTCAAACTCCAAGATCAAGGCCGTCTCATTTATCTTATTTTTTAAAAAGTCGTGAAATCTACGATAATGTGATCAAGGACAACATTTCCCTGCGCCTGTCACTGTCATTGGGCCTGTATACACTTCACAAACTCATACAAGGCTATCCTATAAGAAACCGAGCTTGAGTTACTTGTGTTTGAAGTCCTCACTCCTTTACTGACGCTGAATGAGTGACCAAACTCGTCAGTCTGAATTCAATGTTTGAGCAGGAAACGTCACAAATTTTTACATTTTCACGAGGCGAGTGCGCGATGTTCTGCATTCTTCCCTGTGACTTAAAGTAACATTTTCCCTTGGACAAGGCAGGATTGGGGTGAGCGCTATGGAATTAGTTATGGCTAGATGTTGCAACCCGTTTGTTTTTTAAGGACTTCGTACGGCTGAGATCTTGCCAGATGTTAAAACAATCACTGACAACCAGAAGGCCAAATATTGGAGCTAGGATGAGAACAATGACAGTACAGCTAATTGGCGCGCTGTAAGGCCTGTCATCAGATGCAGAGGTTTTGCGTCTCACCTGAAAAGAGAGGTTCTCTCTAGGGACCAGGAGGTCTTGCTGTAGGGCTTCAATCTCCCACGTCAAGGTCGCCTCATTCATCTGGGCAAAAAAGTCTTGAAATCTATTATAACATGAGCAAGGGCAATATTTCCCTGGGCCTGTCACTGTGATGTTGGTTTGGACCTCAGATGCACATGAAATCGTATAATTTTCATTGGCTTCAAATGTCGTAAGGGAAGTAGCCCAACCTTTAGACGATTGCCCAATTTCTAGGAGAATGCCACTGAATGGACACGTACCAACATGTACGAAAATGATGGTCCGGTCTGTTAGCACCTTGACGTACACTTCTCTGTGGCAGTAGTTTAACTCTCCATCGCCGTTTTGGGATACAGATGGGGTGTACCCCTCATCTATTCTAGATGCGCCAATTTGCACATCTAATATGCACTCGCATGTGGCTGTCAGGAGGAGGAAAAAATCGCCTCTCTCGAAAGTCAGAATTCTCGCCTTCGAGCTGCTCCACGTAGAAACAGGGGGGATAACAAGGGAGGAAGAGTCGAATGGGCCGTGTGTCTCGTTGTGAAATGATGGAAGAGCAAACATCTGCACCAAGACTGGGACTGAGGTCCTGAGATGAATTGTTTTGTTCCCAAGTAATTCAAATGATAAATATGTGGAAGTGTTTTGTATCGCTTCAGCCGGCATGTCGATAAGAACATGCTCTAGGCCAGACAGAGTTGTGGATTGATTCACGTATACAATTTTTATCACTACAGTGATGTCGTCATAGACAATAGGGGACAGTATGTATTCCTGCCCTAGGGAATTCACTGGGGGCAGCTGCTCAACGTGCATATCTCTGGAAGGGCATTCTCCAGCACTGCCCCAAATACAGTCATAATCTGCGCCAACAAAGACGGCCACTGGTTTCTGTGACCTGATTCTTGAACCTGTCAGGTCAACCTGATTACCCAAAACTTGCAGAATGTCCAACGAGCCGAGAGTTTCTCTTATATCTTCCCCAGAGGAATAAACTACATTGTTGAACATTACAATGTTGTTTTCTGGTGTTAGGCGCAGTTCAATGATTACCGTATTTTCACAGGTTGGATTGACAGCGAGGATGAAACAATTACCAGATGTGCATTCAGTCCCCACGATGTATTCATTGGATAACATGTTTATCGGCATGACGCTAAATGCTCCAGCACTGTTGAAATCGGAATACCAATTTGCGTTTTTCACAGTCTTCGCTTGCACAATAATGTGACCGTTAGAAGTAACCAAGATCCCATGGTTTTGTGACGAACCCGATCCCTCGAAGTGAACTGCATATTGTAAAGTTAGCAACCATGGGTCTTCAATAACGTAGAAGATATGAGAGTGCGTCTCAGACAAAGTTGCATTAAATGGGGTCAACACAAATACCTCAATGCTCTGAACTGTTCTCCCTGAGTCTGGCAAAGGGAAGATCGCCAATGAAGGCACTGCGTCTTCGAGATGCTTAGGAAATGCTAATACGTACTGATAGCTCTCATGTCCTACGATTCCTGGGATCATTACAGAAAGACACATACACCAGTGCAGTCCTCGAATTATTGAACTACTCATGATGAGGAAAAATAGCGCATTCCAGGTTGAAGGACACGATAGTTGTTTAGTAAGCGACTCAATTCCAAGTGCTAGGAATAGATGGATATTTGGCAGACGCTCTAACGTCTCCCCGGGGAAATATTGATACTGCAGGATCAAGGGGCAAATGGCTCTCCACTTCAGGGTCGCATAACTAGGCTGCAGTGGTTTTGTGGGTCATATAGACACGATAGGGGAAAGTAAATCAAAGTTTCTAATCTGCACCAAAGTTAGGTGGTTTTTTCTGAATGAGCTGACAAATACACAGGAAGCTTCTTTTTTTATTTGCGTATGCCTATATTACGGCAATAGTAAAACGAAACATTTACATTTCTATACCACAATGTCAGTCACTTCTCTGCCTGTATGCAAATCCAACTACACGACACTAACAATTACAGCTATTCTCTGACCCTACCTCTGTATTTTCATAAAATTTTAGTCAACGTGAATAAAATCATATAGGTCGATAGGTAGATAGAATTGCTTTTGGCCAATTAATTATTTCTTTTAAGGTTCGAACCCGTGACAAATTCAGTATTATTTCAGATTTGCTCTACATAGCCTTCCTGAATCTCGATAATAGGTCCTTGGTTTACAGCATAGAAATTATAACGATCTTGAAAACACTAAGTGCGTCTTGTGTTGCACATAAAGAAGTCTCCGACTGAAGTCTTGAGAAATGTAACCACTAAACTTAGCAAAAACTTCTACCAAGTAGTTGAAGAGAAGTGGCAGTAGAATTTGATTTTTTAAAAAATTGGAATATGCCTGGCTCTGCCAACAGAGGTAGCAGGCAGAGTGGAGATTTACATCGAGAGCGTCTTATAGAAATGAAGTGATCAACTCGATACCTCATTTGCTATTCATGATCATCTCGATACCTCATTTGCTATTCATGATCATCTCGATACCCCACTCGCCATTCAAACTTTTGGATTTCAAATTATGAACCACAATTGTTAAGCCCAAAGCTCTAACCTATTATTCCTAAAGAATAACTGTTAGAATGTTGCTTTTTATTTCCTGGCCAGAGTTCCAGTTAACCATTCTTTTTGCGCCGCCAGGTTCACTGTTTTGACGATGTGACTTGAAATGGCGTCTTGCTTTGTTAGCTACTTTTCAAAAATGTTTTTGTATCAACATGATATTTTAAAGTAGCCCGAACAAAACTCAAAACGTCAGTGAGTACAACACAAGAGAAGGCCCGTCAGTTTCTATAAAGCGTAGACTTTTTACAATTCACAATCGATCTAAATGGAAAAATACACCACCCTGTACTCTTACCTTCTTATTGCGACAATTGGCAATTCGAACGGTTATGAACAAGATTATTGTTCACTTTTCTAAAGATGCCGTCCTTATTTGTCTAGTTCATGAATTCACGTCTTGGGTGGGACTATTTGGGTTTAGTTGCTGGATCAATAGAAACGGAAACGATTTTAGGACAGTTGAAAAAATATAGAGAACAGTTTAAAAACATAACAATTTTTCCAGGGGATGTTCTTTTGTTTTTCTGTTTGCCTGTATCGGGAAAGGAAAGAATAGACCCAACACTTTGTTGCCTCCTGTGTTCAATACTTGAGAACGGGGAGTTTGTCATCCATGAGCTATTGTGTTTGATCTCTATCAGATGATTGTTTTTAATCTCACGTAACTTTTATTTCCTATAAGGGCAATACGTTCAATATTGATTTAAAAAAAATTGACTAAAGTGCGTTAAAAAACAACATTCTACGCTCATGTTTTGCTTGGTTTTTATTATTATTATTTTTTTTTTCCAAAATAAGGCATTAATTAATTAAATTTACCAATTATCATTTCTATAGGTAGACTATAAATGGACATGAACAATGCGTATTAACGGTGTCCTCTAGATTTTTCTAGCGAAAACATAAAAACAGCCTAAATTTGATAGGGAGAATGGAAGTTGTTTTGTTCAACCCCTATCAAAACGACACGAGTCTTGCGGCTATGAAGAAGAGAAGGAATGTAATTTTGGTTGGCAAAAAGTAGTTTCATGATTTCATGCACTTTTTAAAACAATTTTGTCCAGCCAGCCGCCAATTTTTCCCCCTTTCCATAATGTGCATTTTCAAACGATATTTGGCCACGTTTGGAAGTGCTTATTATGTTTGCTAAAAATTGTCTTGGGGCAAGTTGTCACACCTGTGATGAAAGTAAGATATATTAGTACATAAGAAAGGGGGGAAAATACCATGTCTGATACATCATATTATGATGGTCAATGATGTTTTGAAGGCCTCTTAATGGACTTGATTGATAAAGAAATAGAAAGAGTGAGGGAAAGAAAGTTTCATTCCCCGTGATTTCAGATTGACACTGTACCAACACAGACACATGTATTTGGGCTCTTCTTCCAACAACCATGGGTACAAGAACCACTTCATAGGCCAAACCCGGAATTGTGTTTGAATTAATGTTACGGGTATTATCGTGGTGATCTATGTATGACTCTTTGCCCACCCTGAAGCAAGTTATCACACTCTGGATTTAATTAAATTAATGTTTAGTAGTTTAATCATTTGCAGAAACAAACACATAAAGTACTATTTTCAATTATTGTACGGCCTACATGTTTACGTTCATCTCATATTGTTTGAGGCAACATTCAAAACTGAATCCACAAATAAACCGAAACTGGATGGATGGACAGGATTCGCAAAAGTGAATTTTTTTTCTTATACGCAAAATTGCACTGGACTTTTAGTTAGGTCTCTAGCTAGGGCTGTCCACTGTGCCCCGTGGTTCACTGTGCCCCACCCTCCCCTAGGTCTCAGGCAAATAATCGAGGATGAACTAAAAAGTGGGCATAGAATATAAACAGATAGCATAATAAGCAATACACTGGGTTTTAGAATCTATATCGTGACCACTTTATAGGCTATTTACCTTAACATGATGCTTCGGGTCAGACGCTGTGTTGCCGTAAGTTGAATAGACCTTCTTGAGGCACGAAAGCACTAGAATATTAATTTTGCAGTTTGTCCCCTTTTTTCAGATAATTCAAAATTTTGAAAAAAGTAATAATAATCTAAGCAGTCGGTAAACATTACGGGCGGGTAATTTGTTGCATTTCTACTTAGATTTGGCTTTTCTGCTGCTGCCATTTGTTCTTTTTTCCTTTCTTTTTGGTCACACTTGTTAGATCACAATCAATCTGTATCATGGATAAAGCGGGAACAATGCCTGGGGGATACTCGATCTACCACGAGTATCGACTAGCGTTTTCAGGCGAACGTTATTGCTATTTCCCCGCATGGTCTGAAACAATGCAAAATTAAACTGATTAAAGCGAAAACAATCCACACGACTGGTATCGACCAGTAAAATGAACACCGATACATCGGCCTAAAAATCACCTAAGCGCGTTTCGGCGTTTCGTCAGTTTGTGGGGTGGGTTTTTTGCTTTGTTTGTTTCTTATTGATAAGAATAAAATTTCCCTGCCAGAGATGTAACGCAAAAGTTACGCAGGTTTTTGCGTTGCTTTACTTTGATTTTTTTAGTAACGCAATACATTTGCGTTACATGTTTCCAAAGTGTATCGCGTTACGGCTGCGTTACTCGAAAAAAGAAGTGCGTTACTCGAAAAAAGAAGTTCGTTACGAAAAGTAACGCGTTACTCGTTCCTTTACCCCAGCCCTGTTATTCAAGCGTTCATACCTCGAAAGAGCCAACTAATTACGTTTGACTTGGACCAACTGCTCCCATCGCCACATCGCCTTCATTGTGGTTACGTTTTCTGAAATCTTTCAAGACTTTTAAGCAGTCAGCGAGAACCAGAAACCCAAATACAGGCCCAAAGGTCAAAGTAGACACAATAAAACCAATGGACACACTCGACGTCCTGCTATCTGTAGCAGATGTTTTGCTTCTCACTACACTAGAGAGGTTTTCTTTTCCGACCAGCAGGCTTTGTTGTATAGCGTCAATGTCCGATGTCACTGCCGTCTCATTCATTTGGATCAGGAAATTCTTCAACGAACTGCTACAAGAGCAAGGACACAATATGTCTGTAAAATTGAGTTTTGTCTCCACATCGCATGGCGTTGTCTGGTTTGCAGTGGCGTCAAACATTACTAAGGAAATTGCCCAAAGTCTTGATTTTTTCCCCTCGTTGACAATGACGCCACTGAAAGGACACATGTCCCCTCGTAGTTTGATGTTGGACAAATTTTCATTAGAGTCGATTAATATTTCTCTTGAGCAATAGATGTCGACTGCATTCTGGTTGTCGGGGGTAACTGAGGTGTACAGGTCTAGCCCCGAAGGCTCAACCGTTACATCAGATAAACACACGCATTGCGCTATGATAAGCAGATCAAATGTCTTGGTGTCAAATGGAAGAATCTCCACGTAAGTTCTCCATGACAAGACGGGATATGCAATCGCAGCTGATGAATCAAAACGTGTGAGTGTTAGTGGTTTAAGAACAAACATCTGGACCAACACTGGTGCGGAGCTTTTGAGACGAAGGATCTTTTTCCCTGCCGTGTGGAAAGAGAAATATGTGGAAGTGTTCTTGGTTGTCTCTGCTGTCATGTTGATGTCCTGTAAGCCGTACAATGTTGTTGTTTGCTCCGTGTATCCAATTTTGACAATAATTGTCTTATTGATTTCCACAAAAGGGGATAGAATGTAATCTTGTCCAAGGGCAGATGCTGGGGGCAGCTGGTTGACAACCATATCCTTGCGATAGCAACGGTCTTCGTATGTCCAAACACAAGCAAAGTCCACCCCTGCAATGACCGCTACAGATCTCTGTGACCTTACCCTTGTCCCTGTCAGGTCCGTCTGATTTCCCAGAACCTGCAGAACGCCAAATGGATCTAAAGTCTCTCGTATAGCGTCGCCCCTGGAATAAAGCACTTCCTTAAATTCCACTGTTTTGTTTTCTGGAGCCAAGTGTAGGTCAAGAACTACGTTGTTTACAATGTCTGTGTTAACTACCATGATGAAACAATTCCCCTCAGGGCATTGCGTCACGGTTACATACTCATTACGTAACAAATCTGTTGGCATAACACGAAATGCGCTTTCACTGTTCCCTCCTGATTCCGCACTTTTCTTTTTCGTACTTTTTGCTTGTACAATGAGCTGAGCGTTGGAACTCACCAGAATCCCATGTTTTTTGGAGGTACCGGAGTAGTCATAATGAGCCACATAGTCCAAAGCCACCAACCATTGGGTTTCCGAATTTGCTGAAAAGTTATGAGAGTATGTTCGTGTTAGGACTTCACCAGAACTTGTATTGAATGGAGCTAAAACAGTCACCTCAATGTCCTCAGCAAACGCCTGCGATGTCGATACCGGCGAGATGGCCAGTGAAGGCTCCACGCCTGGCGCGTGCTTAGGGAAAGCCAACACGTACTGAAAGATTTCGTCTCCAGCAATTTCTGAAAGCTTGAGAAATATCACTTGCAAAAACCAGGCCAGTTCTAGAAATCTTGTTCTGCCCATTGCTTGAAAAGACAAAGACTTTAGATAGTCCTAGCCGTCAAATTTTAAGAACGTTAACAAGGTTGTTTGTTACAAAAAAATCAGTCTCAACACACTCAACACACTCCACTTGATGTTTTGTAGGACAGATTCCGCTGTTGTTCTTTCACCTGACTGGACTGTTGCACATTCCGTCACGCTTCATACCGTAAACCTATTCAAACGGTCTCCGAAAATGCAACTAGACGCTATGTTAGGCTCGAAAAGACAAAATAAGTTTCGTTGAAATCTTGTTTTACTAAGAATCAGGATGAAATGTTTAACACTGACAGTCAGTTGAAAAACATAATTTTCACATTGCTAGCGTGTTTGATGATGGTATAACCATGGTTAGTACAAACCACATCTTTTTATCTAGACACAAAAACACGCACTCCTTGTGAACTGTGATTCACAGATTGATGAACAAATCATTCTGTTGATGAAATTCATTTGACTTGGATCATTCATAACCTGTCGTCATCGAACTGAAACCTTGTCTCCGTCCTTACGGTTTTTGTCATTGGAGTTTGTTACAAAATATTGTTATCTCTTTCACAAAGTAGCAAATATGTTTCAGACCACGTACAGTCGTAATCAACCCTACTCAAGTGCTAGACCCCTTGCTCTTTCTCTAGTCCCCATCTACTCTATGAATATTATGATCAGTAATATCAATGTACGCCAATTATCATCTCCTCTCCACTGTGCGGAACTTCTGTGTTTGAGCGGTCAATAATAAAAATTATTTTATAGCCTGATTCACGTTTCGTTCCTCATGTCAACAAAGATATCCATTATCTTTTGTATCTTAAAGAAATATTTCTTTTTATTACAATGATTCCCTCTACTGTGTATCTTAGAAAAACAGCGTTGAGCCTATCGTGGGTCGATAGAGTCAATAGAAACAATGAAAGAAACAGTGTGAGCACGCCGACATAGTTAAGTTTCCCCAACAAAACTTTCTTGTCGCCGCCCTTTTCTATTCTTTCCCTGTGTTTCTGCCTCATTTCTTGCCACATTGTCCGATGAGTTGCGTCTATCGTATTCCATAAAAAAAACTATTTTATGAACTTTTTATACTCAATGCGGTCGTCTTAGTGGCGAAGAGTAAAACGAGTGTCTCTTGCTGTTGCAATACAAAAACATTTTTCGCTACTCATGCATGGCCCAAACCCTTTATATGGAAATATATTGTTTCAAAATAGAATTTGTATTGATAATTATCTAGGGCATTGAGGGCGTGAAAATAAGTTCATCAATGAATCAATCAATCAAACAATCAATCTATCAGTCTCTCTCGCCGTTTTATACTCTCTTTATCTCTCTCTATCTCTCTCTACGTGCCTCCCCCCCCCCCCCCACACACACACAATCAGGTTCCAAGTCGCTCGTATCTTTATGGACCTTATGTTGGTTCAAGGAGCGTAAATCTAATACAAAACAAAACAAAAAATAAAAAAAAATGAAAAATTATAATTGAATCAACAAATAGACAATACAAAACAGAAAAACAACAACAGCACCAAGAAAACAGTGCCATACATATTCCCAACTAGAAGAATGCGCGAATTGTAAGGTCATTTAAGAGACAGGATACTTCAACTCTACGGGATGAGAGCTGAGAGGAATGGAACACAAGACTATTTCCTCCTAGCTCTCCCCTCCTTATTTGTTTTCGAGCTTTGGGTTAACGCCATGCAACACTGTAAGGTCAATTACGAGGCGGGACCTTCGAATTTTACGTCCATCTCCGAGAGGACGGGGGTCGAAGCCATGAAAACTCAGAAAAATCCCGGAGGCAGTGGCCTAAAACAGCTAAAGAAGCTACAACCCTATGCATGAAACACTCGTAGACTTAGTACGTCGTACAGGCTAGTAGGTCCTAGCCACACCTAGGCGTATTTTGGACGAATATTTTGCACGCATGAAAGTTTAAATAAAAATAAATAAATAATAATAAATCGTACTTTATTGATCCCCGTAGGGAAATTTGGTTTACAATGGTGCATACAAATACAATCATAATTCATGC
>JAUKPP010245382.1:0-13250 GCA_032273245.1 Phyllaplysia taylori | reverse complement strand
AGGAGACTAGGAAAAAGTTTTCAGGATGACAACACACTGAAGAAAATAAGTACTGTAACCTGCAATATGAAAGGGCTTACATGAAAAGGCTTAGATAAATGTTACATGATGGACAAACATGAGATCCATTCATTTGATTTATTTTTTCATTACCAGTTTTACATCCCCTGCAACACTGTAAGGTCACATAAGAGAAGGGCCACTTGGAAACTGCCTGTCAGGGTCAACCGGAGTTGAGAGGGGGGAAGTCACAGAAGAAAAAAACGCATATTATCTGCATTTGGGATCGATCTTGGTTCTTTCACATAATAGGCGAAGAGCCTAACCATTTCACCACAGCACCCATCTAATCACTTCATAATCTCCAATGTTTTGTCAGGTGGACTGAGAGCAAGGCCAGTGCCAGTTCAGCAGCTCATTGTGCCCCCAGCAAGACTGTCGAAACCTAAACTTACTGATGAGGAGAAGTCGAAGAGGAGGTATGACAAAAGAAAATTGCAGGATCCAGATAGTCACAAAGCTTATCTTGCCCAAAAAAAGGAGGAAAACAAAAAACGAAGGGCAAATCTGAAAGAAACTGCCACAGAGGAGGAGAAGAGGATCCAACGAGAGAAAACAAAAGCAAGAGTGGCCAAATGTCGTGAAAAGAAAAGAGCGGAGAAAGAAAGACTTATTGCTGAGGGCCAGTGTCCTGACACTACTGCTAAGAAAATGAAACCAATGACAAGAAAGGAGCAGCAAAAGATGGAGCTTCAAAAGAAAAGGGACAGTGAGAGAAAAAGATTAGAGAGAGTGGTTTGGAGTTGGCAGAAATAGAAAGCAGAAAGCATGAAGGCAAAGGAGAGAAGACAAAAGAAGAAAGACAAGGAAAGGACAGAAAAGGCCCAGAAGAGTCTGAGAGAAGTTATTGGCCCACACCAGCATTCCATAAAGAAAGACAGAACACCGGACGCAAGGAAGCAGGCTCTCTACAGGGTCAAGAAAGCTTTGCCCCAGAATCATGCCCAGCAGTTACAGACGCTGAGAGATCTAACAAAAATGATTAGGAAAACCGTTTTGCACGATGCTGTTCATACGCTAATAAGCGGCTGCGACAAGAGGATAATGAGAGGACTGGCTCAACGTCTCTCCAGGATGGATCGTCGGTCCAGGAGCCTGCGCAGCATGCAGAAAACTAATTCTTTCCAGACGGAAAAGCTAAGGAAGTCTTGGGAAAGCCAGCTATCCAAGACCGTGAAAGACTTTTTTGTGGCCCATGCTGCACCATTTGCCGAAAAGAAAAGAGCAACGAAGAGAGGAGCATCAATGCTTCTTCAAGAAGACATGGCCACTCTATTCAGTCAATTAAAAAAACAGTACCCAGATATAAGCGTGTCGAAAAGCTTATTCTACAAGTTGCGCCCTAAGACCTTCAAGCTGCCACAGTCACTGCAGATGGACCAGTGCTTCTGCGAGCCATGTGCCAATATTGACTTAAAAATTGCAGCTCTGAAAACAAGCTACCAGAACATGCCCCCAAACAAGTCTGCACTGTTGGATACCATATTGTGTCCAAAAGAAGGAACATACCATCGACACAAGTGTATCAACATGAAATGCGACGCCTGCGGACCAGAAATTCTAGAAACTATCCTCACTTCCCCATCAAAGACCTCTGTGGAATGCCGTGAGTGGAGGAGTAAAAAGTTCACCGAGAAGAACAGCATCGTCACAAGGAAAGTTCTGGAGGTTGAGCAGTGGGAGGTTGAGGAGGTGCGGAAAAAGCTTGTCATTGAACTGAAGGCCTTCCCTCTCCATCTGCTGAATGCTCGGTGGCAGTATTCACAATTCAACAAAATGAAGACAAATTTACAATCCGGAGACCTGATGATGGTCTATGACTTCGCTGAAAACTTTCGGACAGTTTATCAGGATGAGGTCCAGTCAGCCCACTGGAATTACCAAGTAACACTTCATCCAGTGCTGTGCTACCACACATTCAGTGGTCGCAGTCTCCAATGACCTCAAACACGACTACTATGCAGTTGATGTGATTCTGGATCAAGTTCACACATGTTTCAAGGGGAGAGGCCTCAATATAGAGAAATCTATCGAATGGTCAGATGGATGCATGTCCCAGTACAAGAGCAGGGGCCCGTTTTATCTTCTACAAAAGAGGGGGTGCACGAGTCATATCCATCGGCATTTCTTCGGCTCTCACTATGGGAAGAACCCATCTGATGGCGAGTCTGCCGTTGTCAAGTCCGCAGTAACCAGGGCAGTGAAATGCAGGCGAGTTGTGATACAAGACGCCTGGCAGTTGTACCAGTTTGCTTTAGGGAACTTGATGAAGGACTCTGAGGAAAAGTGTCAACTTTTCAAAAGGACCTTTATCTTCATCAAGTCCTCCGACATCAAAAGGTTTGACCTGCCGGACCTCAAGCCCTTACCTAACACCAGACTGGTCCATAACATTGTGAGCCACGGTGGTCAGGTGCTACAGTACCGCAGCTTGTCCTGTTCCTGCGAGGGATGCTACCATGATGCTCCATGTCACAACAAAGACTATGTTGATGACTGGAAGAGTCACAGCTTCTCACATAAAAAGAAGGTGAGCATAATGTCCATACGGGCCTGGTAATGATTAATATTACAGAAAAAGAGAAAGGTGACATCCATCTTTTTAAAAACAAGAACTGATTATACTACCCTAATGATTTGTTTAAAGCAAACTGTCACCAATATTTTTAGTCTCAAGCATTTTACATTTTACGAGTTTTATAGCATGATACATTTTACGAGTTTTTCTCCATATTCATATTTTGACATTGACGTGACTTGCATTTGGTACAATCAGTTTTTGTTATATATTTCATAGCCAGAGACATTGCCTCTCTTAATCAGAATCCTCTTAAATAATGATAATCTTTCTCTAAAAATAAACCAACCTCTTTGGTGGTTGAAATAATTTTTCAGTGCTGATGCTTAATGTTTGTAATTGATCTTTCAGAAATCTGCTAAGACTGCATCAAAGACTGTGGAGGGTGCTGAGGCTGTGGGGACTGCCCAGAAAGAAGTCCAGGATGTGCTAACTGTTGCCGGTGCAGATAGCATGGGCTGCAAAGTAAGTAAACTGTTTAATTAATTTTTCACTTTATAGCATTAGGCTATTTTTTGTGCCGGTGATCACTTACATCCCCAGGTTTTCCAAACATTTTTTTAAATGTAGCTCAGAGGATATATTGGCAATAAAAAAAAAAAATAATGTTGATTTGCACAATGCACACATTCCTATTTTCACATTGACATGAATTGCATGTGGTGAATTGTGTATAGATTTAAATTAATTTATCCTTGTATACATTGGGAGAGACATTTAGTGTCTCTTCATCAGAATACTCTTTAAGGATAATCTTTTTTTTTTTAAAAATCAATGTCTTTGCACATAAACATCTGTTGGTGGTTGAAATAATTTTTCAGTGTTGATGCTTAATGTTTGTAATTGATCTTTCAGAAATCTGCTAAGACTGCATCAAAGACTGTGGAGGGTGCTGAGGCTGTGGGGACTCCCCTGAAAGAAGTCCAGAATGTGCTAACTGTTGTCAGTGCAGATAGCATGGACTGCAAAGTAAGCATCCCTTAATAATATTAGGCTATTTCTGGTGCAGATCACACAACGTAAAATTAATATTCGATTGTGAACGATACCTGCTGCGACCAATTGAATGTTTTCAACACCTTCTCATCCTACCCAGGTATAAAAAGGGTCGGCCTTGGTAGTTTTCTTGACTACACACAGTGAAATCTGAAATTGCCTCCCAGGAGGTTGACAAAATTTCAGAATGCTTTGTTTTGGTGTATAGAGTGTAAAGCACATATTAGAAGCACCTGCAGCGAGAATAGGCACTGTAGAAGCACATTACTGTATTTTCTTTCTTTACTTTATTTTGGGGTTTTTTGTTTTGTTTCAGAAACATCTTGAGAAGGAGACCATAATGGAAGCATCTCCCCTTGACGAAAACACTGCTTCTACACAGATGGAACAAAATAAGGTATGGCATTAAATCATCTACTCATTTTTTGTCAATTGGGCCTACACAGCATGAGATGAATGATTGAGAAAAGAAACTGAAGCTTTTTCTTGTGGAGACTTTGTTCAGCTGTTCAAACCAACACCCCCATAATATTTTGCATTTCTTGCTTCTTGAGATAAGGTTTTGAACTATTATTTTCCTTGTGAGCAGATAATTTTGACCCGCCGGTTTGCTGCAAAGTCCATATCTTAGACAAAAACAAGTGCCAACAGTGTGGAGGCAAAAACTAAAACTTATGCTTTCCTTTCTTATTATTTCAGAGCATCGATGATGGTGGTATTTCTGGCCAGGTCGCTGATGACAGTACAAGTGGGCTTGATTTATTGTCGACCTCTGGAATGGAATTTCTGGAAAATTTACTAACGGTATGATCATGAACATTCTTCTTGACATTGGACTCAGTTGATTTTTTTTTTTGCAAGGATTAAAGTTTTGATTATCGTACTGAAAACAATCCGACGTATGACCAGACTAAGAGAAGTTCATAGTCAAGCGCCAGAGTGGGTCAAAATATTACACTGCTATCCTTTATTTAAAATTGTGAAGAAAAAAAGTTGATTACAGGTAAAATCATCATGATTCTACTGTTGTAAAAAAATCATGGTATTGCTGGTGTTTTGAAATTATTAGTACCCTCTATATTTGTCGATAGATTTGAACAATTGGAATACCAGTATTGTTGATCTGTCATTTGTATTAAGATACACTATTTTAATATGAATAAAATGCATAGTTTTGACTGCTTGTTATCATTTGTGTCAGCAGTCTCATTGTTGTGACCTTGTTTTACATTTTACCCAGGGGGAAGAAGATCAACCTGACAAGGAAGAAGTGAAAAGGGTCCAAGAGGGACAGTATGTGGAGGTCTTTCTATACGCCACCGGTGGGGCCCGTCATCAATTTAGAGGCATTGTAAGTCTAGGATTTCTTTGAGAAAGTTTGTTGTATTTGCCCTAAAAATTACAATGGTCATTTCAATTTGATGCTTGTCTGACAAAAATTTAAGTTGTTAACATACAATAACCATACCAGATTATGACATCTGGATATTAGCCTTCATCAACAAGCCCATGGCACCAAAGGCTCAGGCCGTTGGGGTAAAATGAAAGTCTTAAGCGTTTCAGAGTTGGGATTATGTATGTCATGTTTTTCTCCCCATGAGATAGGCTACCGGTACATAGATTTATTAATCTGACATCATACCTGGGGTTTTTTTTGGTGCAGGTGGAGAAGACCTTTCATGGAGAAGTGCAAGTGAGGTACATGAAGGATATAGGATCTGGCCTTTACATCTGGCCGGAACCCGACGACACCTCAATAATTCCAATCTACGACATTTGCCGGACCCATGAGCCTCCTGCTTTGGTATCTCGTGGCCGCTATAAATTTTAATGAGCTTTGACTTTGGGGCTGTTCAAATACGATTATATACACCTTTTGGGGGGATTTTCAGCCAGCGCCCCCCCCCCCTTCCTCACATTTTTGCCAGCTATGAAGGCCGCGTCTGATTTTGTTTACCATTGACATCGACCTGGCAGGAGTAAAACTGTTGTTTAAAGCCATCTTTTTTTTCATTATGGTTAACAAGGTGTTCGGCAATGCTGAATTCCTCAGTGACAACTTTCTGCTTGTTTCCACTCTCAACGGCTTCGATGAGCTCTATTTTGTGTTTGAGGGGCAAGATCGTCAATTTACTTCCATTTCCAGCCATGATGTTGTTTTAGTTTTATGTACCGTAACTTGACAGCGCACGAGATAGAGAAGGAAACTATTAGACTCGATGTGTGGCTGCGAAGTGAGTAGAGCAACCGGTTTGTGCTGCGTATTGTGTGATCATAAATTAGAAAGGGCCCGGCGTGGAATTGAGCTCCGCAGGGGGTAGGGGGATGGATGCGCATGTGTGAAAGTCAATCAAAGCCTTCGTTTGTTTAACCTGAGCTTGTCCGATGAGGAAACTCGCATACACAGCAGAATCTGATGTTCTTCCATCTTGGGCTGCAGGCCTGAACACTGACTACTCACTATGCGTCCATTTAAAGATAGATTGAGGACAAAGAAGCCTTGTGTTGATTTGAGATGGAGGGTCGGGAGAGAGAAAACGCGGACATCAACTTAGCCGATCATGATTTAGTGAAAAAAAGATAAGCAAGTCTGAGAATAGATCTATCTACTCAGGCGACGTGTCGGATAAGTATATGTCAACTTAAGCGGCTCTATTTTACAACAAAATATAAAGCACGGGGGGAAGTTCTGTGAAAAAACATCTACTTATCCCTAAAATCTACTTAAACGACGTCGACTTATGTGGAGTCAACTGTATTAAAGAAGAAAAATGAAAGTTAGTTTGAAATGTTTTAAAAATCTTACTTTTCAATCTATTTTTAATACACTGTAGTAGGCTAAAATGTGTGATATCACTTTTCCATGAGACCCCTCACCCCCCCCCCCCTCCTCACATTTTTGTTTATTCGGGCCTCAGTCCTGATTGTAACAATCCTCACTTTTGATTTTCAATAGCTCTTTTTCATCATTTCTTGTTTAATATTTCCAAAACTTCTGTGTCCATTAACTGCATTACACCACAAATGACTGTCTTTTAAAGAAATACTGTTTTTAAATTTGATACAGAAGAAGTTCAAGTGGAATATTGTATGCTGAGTTCGTCCAGTAACATTCCTCACCATTTCGCCAAAATGTGTTGCCTTCCTCATAATTTGCAATTTTGACATTTGTTTGCCTCTTTCTAATGATTTTTTGTGTTTGCATTTTTGTAAAGTGATGGCATTATCTATCATCTATGTGTACTTTGATGAAAAAACTAATGATGGTGTCTGCAAAATTTCCTGGTATTTTTCCTGTAACGTTCCTCACCATATTACACAGATTTTTTTAACTGTGTTGTCCTTAAGTCAAAAGCTTTTAAGTGATTTTGTGTCTTTTGATCAATAAATGATGATTACAAGAACAAATCAATTTGATTTTGTCTGAATGCTTTGTTATTGTTGTCAATGTTTGTGTATGTAACAATCCTCACCAGCTTGAAAAGCGAAATTTCATCAGTAACTGTATCTAGCCTAATTATCAAAGAGGTCTGCAATTTTCAGGAGTGGCCAATAAGACATTCCTCTATATGACCTGCTATAGAAAAGTATCAAGATTTGACTTTGAATTTTGAACTTGAATGTTACTTTTAGTAAACAGTACTGGTGGAATGACCCATATAACTAATACAATAGGGAATACAACATGTTGAGTGCAGGAGTGCACTAAAGACTTTTTTTTATCTTTTGTTCCTTGTCAAAGACAGATAAAAAAAAAAATAATTAATGAGGCAGCTTGAAGTAAAGATTTTATGACATTGGGTCAACGGAGAACATTTTTTTAAAGTGATCATTCTAACTTTTCTTCTTGTCAGAGAATGAATTGAAGCCAATGCCTGCATGGGGTTCAGACTCTACCGTAAGTATTATTAGACTCTAAAATTAAATAGGTTTGTTAAAACATTAAATTTTTTTACTACTACAGACACCTCTGCTTGTGTTGGACATACTCCTTTTATTTAGTTCCAGCCCCTTTTCTTCCTATACAAAATGGATAATTGAATTTGGGATTTGCTCATGTTTTTAACTTCCCCAAGATATCAACACATCTGTAGTCAAATGTAAGGTGGTTGGTTTGGGGTCAGTTAAAAGACGGGCTACTTCGACTCTGCCTGTCAGGGCCAACCCGGGCTGAGAGGGAAAAAATCCCAGCAGAAAAACCCCCAGATCATCCACGCTCGAGATCAAACCAGGGTCTTCCGCATGACAGGCAAAGAGCCTAACCCCATTACAACTCAGCGCCGGTTGTAAGGTGGATTGCAATGAACAATGGGATTTGTCAACTTGAAACTGTAATAGCCCTTTCACAACCATCTCACCCTGGGATAGTATTATGATGATGAAATAGATTGTAAAGTTTAAACGTAGTTTGCTATCCTCAAAGGCAGATCTATGGGTGACACTAACTTGATTGTTTATTAAATATTAATTATTTTATTTTAGAATAAATTGAGTGCTTCACCTTGCTTTTCATTCATTTTAGAAAGAAAAAAAATTGTTCTACTTACAAATGTTTTAAGTCAATCCAAATGATTGTTTTAAATATGAAGTTGGCATTGCAAGTGTAGCATGGAACTTGCATGTGGCTGTGCTCGATATAATGAACAAGCAGTAGTGTTGATCCTGACCTTTGTTACTAAAGTAGGCCTAATTTGAGTTTTTAGCTAAGAAAGAAAATGTTTTACATTTACTCAAGTGTTACAAGTTAGTACTTTATGTTGAGCATGCAGCCCAGGTCTTGTTCTGTTCAGTATATTTTATTTGTAAATTGGTTCTTTTTTCAATCACAGTGCTTTGTTGGGGTGAAAAAGGTCACATATATGTTTAATATGACACTCCTTTTTCATATTATTTTTGCTTTTAGGCCTATCTATGTTCACTAGGCTTGATATACTTTTCAAGCAAACCTGTAACAAATGAAGCAAAGTTCTGTTTTTTTAGGTAGTTATGATGAGAGGTGCGTGTACATTTCATTAGTGTATTATCTGTCTCATTATCAATATCATTGCATTCCTAAATGATGACTTAATAATCAAAAATCAATATTTGGTCAAATTGGATACTCTTCTTTACCCTCAGCTGGTGAGTGAATTGTCAATTGCAGAGAGTCTCAAGGCCACGGCAGAGGCTGTACTATGGAAACAATCAGCTGAAGCCTCAGATGTTGGAGCAAATAGGGAATGTGATCAATGGAACCAGCAGTCTCAGACAGGAACAGAGGAGACAAGCAGCTCAGAATATGTGTATGATGCATCCAGTGGGTTTTATTACCATCCGGCCTCAGGATACTATTGGGATCCAGTAAGTTGCACAGTTTTCTCCATAGAGGAACACATATTATTATTGTAATTATTTACTATTTGAACCATGCACATTTTCAATGTGCAAGTAAGTGGTTGACAGGCGAGCTGGTGAGGTCTACTTCTTCTACTTCTTTCTATGTATTTACTGTTCTTGAGTAATCCACTTCCTACCACTGGACTGACATGACAGTTTTGATAGTGCCATAAAACCTGAGCTAATGACTTATGTACTATAGAAATACAAGTGAATGGACTCTTCAGAAACTCAGATAGGGGACGCACATTACTAATTATTCATCAAACTTCTCCATATTTTTCGTAGAAAGCTCGTGAAATGCTTTCAATTGCTTCCATTTTCAAAATAAAAATCGATATCTTTCTGATAGTCAACATTTTGTCTTCTACGAAGTGCTTAAGTGAAGTAATATGCTTGAATAGTTGGACAAAGCAATTCTATAATTCAGTTTAGTGTTTGCCTTTTACTTTTACTTGTAATAGCTTATGAATTTTACATAATTATGTAAGTACATGTTTAGTTTTGCATCTCTGTCTGCTGTTTCCCAGCATCTTTCCTGAGAGGAGCCATGTTTTTTTCCCTCTTCAATAAACAGAGTTCAGAGCTGTTTTATGACTATTCATCCGGAACGTATTACCAATACGATGAGAGCAGTGGAGAATATAGGGTGCATTCACAAGTGCCAGCCTCAACAAATACACAGGAAAGCAACAGCAGTGGCAATCAGGTTGTGAGTCAAACTCGGTTCTTTCATTTCTCATATTTATTGTCCTCTGATAAGTTTCAATCTGCCTTTTGCAATCACCAGGAAATGTTGGTTTGTCCTATACATCATAAATATGTAATGCCACAAGTTTCAATCTGCCTTTTGCAATCACCAGAAAATATTCGTTTGTCCTAAACATCATGAATATGTAATGTGAACGAACTTTTATTGTTTGGCCTTTTTTAGGAACAAAATTAATTACCTTTTATGAAATATAAGGCACAGTGAAACTTCATTAAAGGCTTATGCTTAGTTTTATTGTAGAACTTTTTTCTTTTTTAGATGTTGGAGCCATCATGTCATTTTAATTGTTGGTTTCTGTCTATATTTTTTTTTAGCTAAAGCTATCAACTAGCAGCTTGACAGTTGAGATGTGACATTACTCCTCATTTTTTTTTGTTTATGTGCCCAACCTCCGTAAAGTTCACTATCAGTTTTTTTAGAATTTATTCATACGTGAATTCATTGAATTTTGCTTTCCTTGTGCATTTCTTTGCATATTTCTTTTTCAGTGGGATGGGCACTGGACAATGGCGTCACGGAATCATTGCTCAGTCGATGCATTGTCCACAAAGCTCTCATACATGGGCATTGATCCTGAAAAATGCAAGAAAAATGCTCTAGGTAATGGTGTTATTTTTTTCTACACACGTTGGCCTTAATAGCAACATAGATTTTTTTCTCCTTTCTTGCAGGCTGCGAGTGAAGACAAGTGTTTGGAAGAGAAAGAGTTGGACCTGAAAGGAGTCAGAAGCAAGAGACGTAGGGTGAAGAAACGTTCTAAGACATCTGAGAAGGAAAAAGGAGTTGTATCAAGGAGTACAAAACAGAAAGCTAAGCTCATTGATGAATCTAGTACAAGCACAGACAGAGACAAGAACGTAGAAAAAGACCAGCACAGAAGGAAGGATGAAGCAACGTCAAAAGGAGATCGCGTTGAAATCATTCCTAGCAGCGATGAGGAAGGAGCGGTCAGCATCAGTGATTCCTCCTCAGACAGCCTCGCCACTGGGGAGTCGGAAATGTTGTCTGATCCCAAGTCGGGTGAGCTGTCCAGCACCGAAAGCTCTGACGTGGAGATGGTGGCCATAGAGTCAGCGCCTCAGATCTATGAAGGCGGAGCTGAGACCACCGCAAGGAAATCCGCTCCACAGCATCTCGCGGATGGTGTGGCCATGTTTCTACTTCAACTTTATCCTCTCATATCATGATACCTTTTAAATTACTTGTTTCTTTACTCATATTTTTCTTTGGTTTGTTTTTAAATACGCATTCACATGATCAATTTTGGTTTCTTTTTACTTGTCATATCAATTTATTGTTCAACATGGTGCAAAATTTAACACAAGCAAGGAGACCAGCAGTATGTCTCTCTCTCTTTTTCCATCTCTCACCTTCTTTCTCCCTATCTCTGCTTCTTAATCTCTCAGCCTTTTATGCTCTTTCACTGTCATTCTCTATCTCCCTGCACTCTCCCTGCTTATCACATGTAGTATTGCTTAAAGACAACTGAGAGTTATTCCAACTGAACTGACAAACTTATTTCATGGTCCCAGGCATGAAAGAATATGGTTGAGAGTTTTGAACTTACATTGTGTGTATGTTTTATGTAAGTTAATATGTCATAAAATTTCTTATTCTGGGTAAACATTTGTCATTCTGCAAATATTCTATCAAATCATATTTTTGTTTATGTATCAATTTTCTTCATATAATTTAAACATGCGATATTTGAAGTAAAAAAGTTACAGAATTTGTTAACCATTGAATTAGTTGTTATTATCTACCACATAAAAAAAAGAAAAAATTGTGGATATTTCAAATTGCAGAAATGGCTGAGAATCACCCTCCTTGTATCAGAGTGATTGTCCTGGAGTCGGACTCTCTCATAGAGGGATCTCTCCACATGGTCACATGCGCCGGTGGAGTCATTGGTCGATTGAAATCCTCAAGAACTGTGTTGGAGATTCCTGACATCAATGTGAGCAAGGTAAAAACTCTGGCACCTGTGGAGCAGTGGGTAGTCTCTTCACCTATCACACAGATGACAGGAGTTTGATCCCCGCATTGGACGAACATCTCTATCTTTTTGCTGGAACGTTGCGTCACCCTCAGCTAGGGTTGGCTGAAACAGGCAGGATAAAAGTAGCCCAAATCTAACTACAGTGGTACGAGGAGCGTCAAATAAAAAACCAAACTAGATAAATTCTTCAAAAAGATGTTTATCCATAAATGAAATTACCATTGCACAATTTAAAAAGCTACGGTGTCACTGCCTTGTCCTCTCATGTACAGTGAAGTGTAGATTTTAGATCTTGTCTTTCAAGTAATCAGACAGGGCTGCTATGGCCATTCAATCAAAACGACCACCGTCTGTGGTCTGATGGTTAGGTTCTTCATTTACCATGCAGAACACACAAATTCGATTTTTGTGTGGGGACAAGCATAGGTTTCCTACTGCTGGGATCCTTTCCTCTCAGCCCAGGTTGGCCCTGACAGGCAGGGATGAAGTAGCCTGTCTCTTAAATTAATAACCTTACAGGGTTGCTAGGATCAGTAATTCCAAATCAAACAAAACCTAAATCTAATCAGAAACGTTTGTATTTCATTGCTTCATCTCCAGGAACACGCCCAGATAGACTACGACCATGACAACAATCACTACAGAATCTCAGATCTCGGTAGCCAGAATGGAACAATGTTGAATGGATCTCGTATAGTTCAGGTGGGTTTATGGAGATGGACTATTTCCTTTTTGTTGTTGTCCTTTGGAAAAAAATTGTATCCTTCCATTTTTTCCCATGCTATTGAACATTGTGTTCTTTTTTTTTTTTTTTATTATGTAGTAGTAATTTTGTTCTATCTTGGTGAAGGAACATGTTCTTTTACTTTTATGACTTGTAAGTATATTGTAGGCACATTGATTACATGTCTTTGTATGTACAGTGGAACCTGTTCAAGACGACCACTCATTGTTGAGAGAAAAGTGGTCGTCTTGGACAGACCACATGAATACAAAGTAAAAAAAAAAAAAAAAAAAAACCTTTCCCCTCTCTCCCTTAAGATAAATATGAAGTAAGAAAGCAACGAACCCTTTCATCACCAAGTGGAATGTTTATAAATATTTGTGTGGGTTTTTTTTCCTTTTTGGGGAGAGGGTCTGCTTTGGCTTTGTATGTATTTTTGTTTTTGTTCAAAATGTAATAGATGAGTGGAATAGAGTGGCTTGGAGAGAACAAAGAAGTGTGCCGTCGCCACTCAACGAACAAGCAACACCATTGTGGCAAGTCTGTCGTTACCAACCTCGTGTTGGTCAAGAATTACAAAATATTGCGAATTATGGGAGGGGCTAATAATACGACAGGTGAATGGATTAAGATGGTCGCTTGGCACACTCATCTGCAGCTGAAAGTTTTTAACCAATGACCAACACGGGTAAGCGCTAACCTTGCCATTGCTCAGTGCTGGTCAGTAAGTGTATAACTTGTAGGA
>JAUKPP010245371.1:5000-13250 GCA_032273245.1 Phyllaplysia taylori | reverse complement strand
CATTTTACAAGCGCTCAAACACTAACATACGGACAAGATCCTTCGCTGTCTATAGCCGGGTACCCATTTACACCTGGCTGAAGTGAGGAAAATTTGTGTAAAATGCCTTTCCCAAGGACACAGCGTCAGGCCCGAGTTGGGATTCGAACCCGCAACCTTCTGATTCCGAGTCCGGCAGCCTAACCACTAGACCATCGACGCCAAACCTGTCTAAGACGACCACCCAATATCGAGAAAAAAAGTGGTCGTTTTAGACAGGTGGTAGTCTTAGAGAGGGAAAATGTATAGAAAAAAATGTAATTTGGGAATTATGGAAAGTGGTCGTTTCTGCAGGTGGTGGTTTGAGCAGGTTCAACTGCAGTAGTCTTTTCAAGTCACCGATAGTGATTAAACCGAGATCTTGTAGATCCACAGACGTTTTAGAATCATACACCACAGATGCCGGTTCAACAAGTAAACAAAAATTAACAACGTCAAGGAAACGAAAAAAAAAAAAAAGAAATTCAGTCTGAACTCTTACACAGTGAAACAAATATAATTCGCATTTTATTTCCTTACAGAACATACCTCATCATTATCTACACAAAAACAAAATTTTCAAGCAATCTTTTAAAACAAGAACAACTCCACATTTTAAAGCATTGTTAAGAGGAGACACATGTAGTAGCCTACAGTAAAACTAAGATACAATGAGGTTGCCCAGATTATTTGGTTTGGTTATGAGTTTTACGTCCCTTGCAACACTGTAAGGTCATTTAAGAGACGGGCTACTTCGACCCTGCTTGTCAGTTCAGGGTCAACCCAAAATACCAGCAGAAGAAAACTGTCAAGATCAGCTCACTGTCCTTGTTATATCCGATGTGTTTTAACACAGACAAAGAAGAATGGGAGTTTCTATTTTCTCTTGCTACAACGGGGATCTGAGGTCTCCTAAACTCTGTGCTCATTTTGTCTCCGAGTTCTATTGGAACATGACGCTGGAGAAAAAAAATCTTCTACAGTATTGGCTTGGTTTGGTTACCAGTTTTACTTCCCCTGCAACACTATAAGGTCATTTAAGAGACGGGCTACTTCGACCCTGCCTGTCAGGGCCAACCCGAGCTGAGAGGGAAAAAAAACCAGCAGAAAAAAACCCAGATCGTCCGCCATCGGGGATTGATCCAGGGTCTTCCCATTTGCAAGGCGAAGAGCCTAACTATTACACCACAGCGCCGGTACAAATTCATATATATTATGGAGGGGTCAAATTGCGAAATTACAATCATAGTATAGAGAAAAACACCCCCTCCCTTTTTCATTCTCTCTCTCTTCTTTAATGAATTTTCTTTGTGGCTCTTCACCGCTTGATTCTTTTTATTTACTTCAATGCCTGATGTCAGAAGGAAAGTCATTCTCACAACGTCATTTCAGAAGCCTGTTCCTCGGGACCCACAGATGTGCTGCTTTGGCGCAAGTTCATTGTTAGACCGCTATATAATATATCATAAATACACCCAGTGGAAGAGCTTGACACAATGCGATTGACAACTAACTCCTTTAAAAAATATAAAAAGAAAGAAGAAGAAATCTTTTTTTTTTTTTTTAAAGGGGTGGGGGGGGGGAAAGAAAAAAAACCCCGACCAACATGAGAGTTCAACTGCCTTAGATTTTAAAGCTACAACAACTAACCACTGTGCTATCTATGCTGTGACCAGTGGAGGCCCCGTTCTGTTCTTATTCAAAACATATTTATTTTTAATTCGTTAGAGAACGTAGACACGTCCTCTAAAAATAGGAAGCGTCGTTTACAAATGTGATCGGCGAAATAAAGACATTTTGCTTTTCATAGCAAAATTGTGTTGAAACTGAAAAAACAAAGGACGTCATGATTTAAAGAAAATTTTAAAGAATCTTTTGGCGAAAAACCCATGTCGATTGATGCAGCCATATAAAAGCCTTTTGAATAGTAGAATTCGAGCCACCACAAATAGATAATAGATTCAGGACATTCTTCCTGATACAGAGCTCCCCTGGAGAGTTTCTAGGTTTTAACACCTCTTATAGACTTTTAAAGATGGACCAATTTGAAGTAAATGTGTTGGCTACCTCCGGCTGAGGTGTGAGTGACGGTAACAGCAGAAACATGCTGATGTTCATTCCTTATTGACGGTTTCTGCGTGGGAGGTGAAGAGTCTAATTACCATGATAACCATGTAGATCTACATGTATTACTACACCAGTCACCTGTGCCCTGGAGAGGAACTACGTGTGAACGTTCAATACAGAAATATGAGATTTTGGGCAAGTAGGTGGCAGGAAATAAAGACGGCCCAGTGGTCGAGTGGTTTGGTTTTGGTTTGGTTACCAGTTTTACGTCCCCTGCGACTCTGTAAGGTCATTTACGAGACGGGATACCTCGATCCTGCCTGTCAGGGCCAACCCGGACTGGGATGGAAAAAATCCCAGCAGAAAAAAAAGGTTGAGTGGTTAGTGAAGCACTATTTCACAAAGGTTGACAAGCAATGCTGAGAGACAGTAGCTTCGGAATGGGTGACCAGTGTGGTGTGACCTTGAGCAAGACATGTCAACCCTGGCTGACCAGGCGCTGTACAGCAGCCACATACTGTGGTGGTGAAATTGTTTAGAATGAATGTGAATGTTACGATTATTAAAATGCCATGTGTTTATCATGAATTTATGTTGATGCCATTGGAAACCAAATTCCTCCACTGGGATCAATAAAGTCATTATTTATTTATTTATTTATTAACAGGGTTTCCAGCGAAATCTGCACACACAAAAATCATACCTCAGGGTAAAAAATTCCTACCACATTTTTTTTCGCATGAGAATACAATATCCTGATCTAGATGTAGATACAAGTTACATACACAAATCTAATAAGTAGCCTATAGAGCAAACAGAACTGAGTGTGACATACGCTGGATCGAGATTTCAATATCGATGAATCACGACAAAGCGCACAACTTTTACAACTGCCGACCACACGGGAACTGCAAAATTCTGACAGGATAATAACAGAGCTCCCGATACCCACACGTGGGTGATGAACTAGATTAAGTTGGGATTAGCCTCCATTAACAACCATTTGCGTAACTTTTTTCGTTCCGTATTTCTGTTGGTTCAATATACTGACGCATGGAAAGCCTCGAGTTTCACGAGTTTCGATTCCCATCATGTATCTCAACTAAAAAGACCTTACGCAAAGCATTCGCTTTGAACATGTGTCCTACTCAGCAGGAGGTGATGAGAGGTCAGCGTCAGCGAGATGAAGATAGGACAGATGCAACATCGATGCCATCACAAGCATTTCTGTCTTTCTTAATATCATGGTGGTTTGTAATATAAAAATATCTTTAAAATATATAGGTCTACCGGTACGTCAGGTGAAATTCTCCTTATTTCCAATTAATATATCTCAACGAATGATGCTTCTGTAAGACTGTATGGACAACATGATGTTTGATCTGTTTCCATTGAGATATCTGAAATCCAGCCCTCCCAACTATTTACTTCATAATATCTATTATAATTTTTTAAAATGTTTTTTTTTTTTTTGGGGGGGGGGATATGTTCAGGCTCTAGACTATACTACTGAACCGATTCTGGTCATTTGGGTCTAAAATTTATTTGTCTCGTTCTCAACTGTGTGCTTTGCTGGCGTAATCAATAAAAAAAAAAACCAAGCTTTTGCATGCTGGGACTATAAGAGGCTACATTTTGAAAAAGCTCCGTTCTCAACTCTTTATGTTTTTAACTTCTCCATTCTTTCACTATGAAAGTGACTTTCAGATAGGAAAAATCGGAAAAATTGCGCTCCTGGGTCAGGATTGTTTGGGTATTGGACAGAGAGAAGGATTTTGGTGCCATTATTATAATATAGACCAAATTAATACTATCCCATGCAACGTACGGGATTTGCACTTGTTATTCAATAAAAACAACGATAAAGTAGCTGTCATTCGGACAAAAAAAAAAAACCAAAAAAAAAAACCAAAAAAAGCTGTCATCCTTTAAACGGGGGAACCAAGACAGATGCAATTAAACCTGATCAAACGACCACTTTCCATTGACTCCCAAATTACATTTCTTATTAAATATTATCCCTCTCTAAGACGACAACCTTTTTCTTGACATTGGGTGGTCGTCTTAGACATGTTTGACTATTGAATGATCTTTTATGTTTTAAAACAATGTCCATAGATACAATACAATTGGCCCGATTTAACTTGGAAATCCCCACGCCCCCTTCCAAATAACTCCAAGCTTCTGGCTTTGGGGATCGGAGGGGCTCCTCTTTGGAGAAAATTGACAGAGGAAGCAGTTTGAAAAGGAGTTGGCCGAACAAGGCCCTTTTTAGGTCTTGGCGTCAAAACAGCGCCCTGGAAAGAAACATTGTGCTATGCTACAAAAAGATGGTTAAAACTTTTTCAAAAAGGACCCTGACTAATATCTACTGAGCTCTGGGTTTGTCTGATAAAAAAGATTTTGTATCTTGCTGTTTGAAGTTAGAAAGTGATACATGGATGTTTCTGAGGCTCTTAAATGAATGAAGTCGAGCCGACACATTGCAATTTGCATGTGCCCATAGTTTGTCATAGCAATTCACATGTAAACCAGTTGCTGCGAAACTTTGATTATACCAAGTTCTGATTGTAATTTTTTTTGCTTTGTTCAGATGAAAGTCTCTAAGAACTCCTGGCACGCAATCTACTTTGTAATCACACAAGATGACGCATGTGATAAATTCAAGACAAGGATCATTTAGTGCACAAAATTGGAACCTGTTCGGCTTTTTGAAGATGTCATGAATTGTTGCAATGACTGATCGTTGATTCTCAAATAAAAACAAAACTGCTTTCCTTAAAAGCCCTATCCTAAGTATTTAGTTTCAGCACCAACTGATAGCAAAAGAACAGATAGTTCATGAAATTCCTTGTTAGACTTCACAGCAGTACCCCGGTATTCCTTATTTTTGAGGGCTTGAGACAGCGGAATGTAAAAATAAAAATGGTATACTATAAAAAAAGGAATATAAAAAACTCCCATGTTCTACAACAGGTTTTGTTTCATCTTGAACAGGGGAAATTTAGTGACATAAGACAAGGGAATTTGAAGCTGTCTGCACAGCGGTAGTTTGTAAATTGTGCAAATCACAGCACGTTTCTTGACACCATTGCCATGGCTCTTGTCCAATTAAGATTGCTGCGTGTCCAATCAAACAACAGAGAACTGTCAAGAACTTCTAATACGTTATTGCTATATGGCCCAATCTATCACTAGCTTACTACTTTCAACCAATGCCACGTGCCCTGCAAGACCCTTCCTGTCCATGAAATGATCGTAATCAACCATTTGAAATGATAATCCCTCCCTTATAATTGCCACTCTAAACTCTAATACCATCAAATCAGCTTCAAGTCTTACAACTTTTTAAACTTCTTGATATCATACAGCGCAATATAAGTAAGAAAGAAACTCATATTCTAAGAAACTTTTATAAGCTGGCTGTAACATTCGGAGAAACATGCAGTGATATAGCATCCTCGCCAAGCTGTCCAGGGAAACTTCCATGTAGTGCTCCACCTAACACTTTTGGAGTAGACATAGTAAAAATTCTATTTCACAGCCCCAAAGTGACTATCTCCACTGCTCACGATTAGGCAGGAACATGGGTGAGATGCAAGCCCCTCAACCACACCTGCCCCCTTCTGTACCTCAGTGGCGTGTGATAATACACTTATATAACGGATAGAACTAATGGGAAAACTTTTTATCATGTGGGAGTGAGTTAGTGTTCTTTTTATCAGGGTTAAAACGCATTCTGTCTTGGAAAGGTCAAAACTCTCTTTACTTTAAAGGCAGTAATATTTGTTTACCTTTCCGCATTGTGGAGATTTCTGTCTAAGAATAAAATACAGAGGTGTATTATAGAGGAAGTTGTCATGGTGAGAGCAGGGAAGCTGTTTCTGTTTCCTCATTCTCAAGAAGAAGAATGAAATGCCATCGGAACAACACGGGTCACCTGACGAAGACACTGCATCATAACAGACCTAAGCATGCCCAGTAATGCCTAAATACGACATGCGTTCAGGACTTTGTGTGACAAGAGCTTGTGGCTGTCTAGCCTTACAAACCATCATTCACAAAAATTAGCTATTTATAAAGAATTTCCATATGACCTGTCGAGATTGAGGATACCATGTGCCACAGAAGACTTACACAGAGAAGGACCACAAAGTCTAAATTTAGAATACAGACTTAAAAATTTACGGAAAATCAGCATCCCTATGATACAATTTGAGCGCACGTATCCCAACCATCACTGAGAAATTAGGGTCTATCGATCCCTGCCCCGTCATGGCAGGCCACAAATACGTAGCCACATCTCATCGTCAGGTTTGCTAACCCTAATTAATAAAGAGAAGCTTTTACCTCTCTAGCAGTCTACATTACTTTCCTCCAGATGGGCTACATACTAATTTAATACTAGTTGACGCCTTTTACTTTTAACAGATTGGTTTAGTTTGGGCTTAACGTCCCATGCAACACTCCGTTACACTGTAAGGTTATTTAAGGGACGGGCGACTTCCACCCTGCCTGTCAGGGCCAACCCGGGCTGAGAGGGACATTGTCCCAGCAGAAAAACGGAGATATACTCGATCAAACAAACTGCCCCACGTGGGCCTCGAACTCACGTCCTCTGCGTGATAGGCGAAGCGCCTAACCACTACACCACCGCGCCGGTACTTTTAACAGAAGTGATTTTAAGTTTGTAATACTTTTTTTTAACAACGATGCCTTCTCTTCACTTCATTGGGGTCATCAGCAGTGCCGGGGGACGTCTTTATATGTATTGCCTTTAACCTATATCATTCACAGAAAGTAGTTACTTTTTTTGCTTACAATCTCAATCTAATGAATTATGGAGTATACCTAGTGTGGGATGCACAATGCTAGTCGGACGGGTTTTTTTTCGACTAAATGCTCCATTCCATAAAAGCATATAATAGATGTGTGAGTAATTTTCAACTTAACTCACCCCGCCAGCAAGTAATTTTGTAAGCTCTACTGTGAGAATTGTCGATTATGGAGTGCAAAACTTAGTCGAAAAAACTGCTGACTAGCTTCATGCATCCCACTACTACTGACGATTTTACTTATACTCTAATTAAGCCACTGACATAGGCCATTAACGCTGGAAATGCTAACAATGTAATTATATGAAAATGGCGGTGAGGTGAAAGTGGAATAGATCTAGATCTAGCCTCGTCTGCAAAGCAACAACTCCTATGCTTCCCAAACCTGCTAAAAAAAAAGCCCTCTTGACTTGACTTGGTGGTGGCAATAATAATGGGAGCTCTTTGCCTTTACTTTAGACTTTGAGGAGGAATTAGACTAGAGAAGTGGGGAAAGGCCAAGCAAAAATGTCTGCTGTGTAGGGACGTAGGGTAGGCCTAGAGTGTAACTGTAATGCACACAAGGTAGAATCCAAGCAGATCGGGTCAGTGACAATGAGAAAGAAGGAAAAAAGTGTTTGTGTTAGGATTAGAGTTAGAGTTAAGGTCTCACCCTAACCCTTAATCCCAACCTTACTAACCCTCACTTAAATTTTAAAGCCCTACCTGAACTACCTCTACTCTCTAACCTTATCTGTTAGTTGTTACAAGACTTTTGGTCCTGTTGACCCGATCTGCTTGGATCCGGCCTGCACACACAACATAGGTTAGTTTAGACCCTCTAACTGAAACTATAGGAGGCCTACACACACAACATAGGTTAGTTTAGACCCTCTAACTGAAACTATAGGATAGTATGTGTGTGATGTAGCTTAGCTTCTTTTGTTTGTGCAATCTTGAATCTCAAGTCTTCACATCATTTGAGTAAGAAGAGTAGTGTAGTAAGGGCAAGAAGAATATTGTCATGTGTAAGAGATCAGACCTGACATGATGACACTGAAAGGTTAGAGTTAGTAGAGATCATAAAGTTGCAAGTGCCCAAGGGCTTTGTCTATCCCGATGTTGTGAGGACGTAAAGACCAAAAACCCGGCGGAGTTGATCTACCCATCCATCCATGAATGCACGGGTTCGGGTAGCCTTATCTTAGTCTTAGCTCATCCTTGGTTTGCCGTCGGCAATTTTTTCTACTCTTGGAGTTTACCCCTCCTCCTATGATCTGGTTCATAATGCTATTGATCAGCTATGATATTGGTGGTCAGAAATCTGAGACTTCTGGCACGACAACTTAGC
>JAUKPP010245349.1:0-13251 GCA_032273245.1 Phyllaplysia taylori | reverse complement strand
ACTCTCTTTGGATTTTTTTCACCACGTTCTACCAATGATGATGATGATGATGATGATGATGATGATGATGATGATGAGGAGGAGGAGGAGAAGAAAGACAGGGAGGTAATACGATGGGGCGGAAGAAGGACAGTTAGAAAAGACGAAGCGTAAAAAAGAAAAAAAAAAAGAAATTAACATAAACATGTGTCCAGCCAGAGGCAGTGTGGGTGTGTCAGCCTATTCAGCCGGCACCCCAGGCCAGCTCCCAGAACCGCGGGAAAATCAGGTTGACATGTCTCGTCACGCCCACTCACCCCAAGCGCTACAGGAGGTCAGGGGGGACGTTTAAATCTCAGTTTTAAATCTAATTTTTTGCTCCAGGTTTGGGGATGCTGGATACAAATGTACTTTTCTTTTCAAAGTGCAACCACATAAGAACAGGTTGGAAAATATTGTCTGGTTTAAATGTTGAAATTTTTTCATATTCTAAGGTCATGCCTGTTTCCTGCAAATAATTATGACGCTTGGTGTACGTTTCGTGTGCTAATGTAATACATGTTTCATATTGCATACATGTATTTTATGTACGTGTGTTTGTTCCAGTTTGTCGCCCTTCTTCTTACTGTGACCGGGGGCTTCTGGGAGGTTTGGTGTACGAGTGTGAGAGAGCGAGAGATTGGGGAAAGAGTGGGAGGATGAGGAAGAGAGACAGAAAGAGAAAGAAAGTAAGGGAAGGTGAAGAGTAGAGAGAAAAAGGACGAAGTTTGAGTGCAGGGGGGAAGACAGACAGAAAGAGAGAGAGAGAGAGAGAGAGAGAGAGAGAGAGAGAGAGAGAGATTTAAAAAATGGGGGAACTTGACAGAGAAATAGAGAGATTGGAGATGGAGAGAGAAAAGAGTGACAGGGGGTAGGAAAAATAAAAAAATAAAGGGGATAAAGAGCACACTACTAAATGAAACCATAGGCCACATTTACTAGTGTAATTTTTCTGGACAGAAATTGCCATCAGTTCACGGCCTTCAGTATCGTGTGTGACAATCCAGGTGTTCAATGTTCAGCAAGTTTATATCCCTGTACTTCACATAAACGCTCCTCTAATCTTTCTCTCTTTGTTGGCTCTTGCAGTTCTACATTAAGGCCAAGCGTCCACTGACCTGTTTTGTCAGTTGCAGGCCAGGCTCATCTATATATGATATATACATATGAGCCTGGCCTGCAACTGACAAAACAGTTCAGCGGACGCTCCGACTAACTACATGCACTTAAAGATCTTTAACAAAATGACTTTTCTATGATCAAAGAAGTTACAAGAGTTGGGAATATCAAGAACAATAACAGTTAACATGAAGAATCCCTGTAAAATCAATTACGCAACGATTAAGCTTCTTCTTAAAGAGTACCCACTAAGGATATCCCTTGGATCTCTTGTTGTCTTAGAGTTGTCATTCAGATCAAAGATCGCATGTTCTTGGCCTTAGCTTCTTTGAGGATAATGGCATCGCTCCCATGTCGTTCTCTCGGATATAAGGGTAAAAATTGGGCACCATTCCTCTAAGCTTTGGTTTGGTTACCAGTTTTACGTCCCCTGCAAACTGTAAGGTCATTTAAGAGACGGACTACTTCGACCCTGTCTGTCAGAGCCAACCCGGGCTGAGAGGGAAAAAATCCCAGCAGAAAAAACCCAGATCGTCCGCGATCGGAGATCGAACTAGGGTCTTCCGCATGCAAGGTGAAGAGCCTAACCATTACACCACAGCTCTATGCTGAGCCTGCCTAATTACCAAAGGTTGTAAAATATAAGTACCGGTATGTTATACCAGAACATCATCAAAAGCTGGACCATGGGAAGAAAAACTAAGTGTGCATCTATCATTGTTCATTGTTCAATGTCAAGTTGTATGATTACGAAAGGCCCTGGAGTCCGTTCGTTACCGGCGTCTGTGGTGTAAATCTGTGTTCAAGTGTGTTTGTGATAATTAGGCCTATAATACACTGAAAGGACCACTATACTTGTAAAGCGCATTGAGCATTGTACAGTAGGGAAATGAACTTTATAAATGCTATTAATTATTATCATTATTATGATTAAAACTAATAGTTAGGCCCTTCGCCCATGATACAAAGGATAAGAGTTCGATCCCCATGTCGGACAAACATTTCCGTCTCTCTGCAGGGATGTTGTGGCCCTCTCAGCCCTGGATCGCCTTGACAGGCAGGGTCGAAGTAACCCGCCTCCAATATGACTTTACAGTGTTACAAGGGACGTAAACCAGAAACCAAAGCAAACAAAAATTCGTAATTTGTTTTAAGCCTGAAGTACACGTACTAAACAAGAAAAGAATTGAGACCAGGCCATGGTCAAGGCCACGTGCTCACCTAGTCGGTCAATCTCGTGACAGTTGGGACAGTCACATGTCGCCCTCCCCGTGTACCGGCGGGAATTTCTCGGACTGGTCAGTCCGGGTAAGGAGGGTCGGGGCAGGAAGGGAGGCACTGGACTGTTGTTTAATCCCAGGTCTGTCCCCTGAGGCTGATGCAGCATGGACTTATACGTGTCCTGAAGCAAGTGTTGCTGGGAGGAAAGCAAGGCGGGGTTGGAAGCGAGCGGGTGTCCGATGTGGTAGTCTGTGGCCGGGCTGGGGTATGACGCGGTGATCTGACCATGCAGGGTCGGTGTGTCCGACAGCCAGTTGGTCCCAGGGGAGTGCATGTTGGCGGCCGGGTGGACATCCCACCACGGGGCGCTACTCGTGTTGACCGTGTGTGTGACGTCGTTGTGTTTGAGTCCGTGTGTGGCTCCCGGATGAGTCGTTGGGATGTTGGAGAACGGCCAGGGGGATTCGTAGGCTCCAGGCATTGAGGGAACGCGTGGGTAGACGGAGCCGAACCCAGACTGACCGATACTGTTTTCTCCGTGCATTTTTTGCAGAAGTGACGACTGAGAGAGTTCTGAGTTTTGATGCGAGGCTGGGTGGTGGTGGTGGTGGTGGTGATGGCTGTGGTGTGCGCTCCCCGCGCTTCCGGAATAGAACAGCTCGTTGGGGTAGGAGGAAGGTGGGTTGGACGATACCACTGTGGATCTGGGGTAGGACAAGTTACTAGACATGGAGAGAGGCGCTGTGTTCAGACCGCCGACCCGCTGTGACGCGATGTGGTGGTGGAAGGGACCTGGGGAGTGACCACTGGCCGAATGTTTCTTCCAGGGCATGAAGGACTTGCCCACAGTGGCCTCGGCCAGGGGCGGGGGAGACTTGGAGGTGATCTTACTGCACTGGGCGGCCAGCATGGCCAGGGGGGTCCCGCCGAACGCTTGATGCTCCTGGGGGAGAGACAATGATGGTAATGATAATGATAATAATAATAATAGTAATAATAATAGTTATAATAATAGTAATAATAATAGTTATAATAATAGTAATAATAATAATAATGATGGTGGTAATAATAATAACAATGATAATAATGATAAGAATAAAAAAATAATAACAATAATAATAATGACAATAATTATAATAATGACAATAATTATAATAATGATGATAATAATAATAATAATATATAATAATAATAATGATAACTATAATAGTAATAACAATAATAGTAATCATAATAATAATAATGATAATAACGATAACACTGATAATAATAATAGCAATAATAATAATAATAATAATAATAATAATAATATGAGAACATAATAATAATAATTATCATTATTATAATAATAATAATAAAATAAATAAATAAATAAATAAATAAATAAATAACATTTTATTTTGCGCATTTCCATTTTCTAAAAGATGCCCAATGCGCATATAATGAATGCATTTATATAGCGCACATCCCCGCTCGAAAGCAATCTCTAGGCGCTTTACAATCATTATTACCCCCAGCAGACCAAGTCATTCATAAACCTTCTCAACTTTCTGGGGAGCATACAGTGCAAGCTGCCATTTTACAGGCGCTAAAACACTGACACGACTGATAAGAGGTTAGGACAGGTGGACAAAGTCAGTGATCGCATCATTGGGCTTAAGCAATGTCCTCTATGTGAAACTTGTTCTGAGCCTTTACGGGCCTAAGTGTCCATCACTTTGTGGAAAATTGAAATATGGTGGCTAGAGAAAAGTGGAATTGGTGAAGGGGGAAGGAAGAAGATAAAGACGGAGAAAGAGAGAGAGAGAGAGAGAGAGAGATAGAGAGAGATTGAGAGAGATAGATAGAGAGAGAGATAGAAAGAGGAGGAAAGAGAAAGAATTAAAGAAAAAAACAACAAAAAGCCGAGACTTTTAAAAGAGAAAGGGATCGAATTTGAAGTAATATTGTTGTAACCATATCAAGAACAAAGCTTGAAGACACACCAGACAATTCCTATTCTAATGGATCAACTACGTGAATTGTTCTATATCACATCTTATTTGACTGAACCATAAATACTATATGATAAGAATACAGTGTCTATGACTAACCTCAGTTCAGCGAGGAGATAGCGGTATGAGACAGAAATACAAATATAAATAGAAATGAAAATACAAAACACCACAGAGATAAAAGAAAATTTCGAACTGAAACAAAATATGACACAAATCGCACGGCACCCTGAAGTAACAAGATTTTCCCGCTCTTTTCACGAATCAAACAAGTCCATGAACTGACATTAGGAGATAAATAAGTGAGGTACATGTACGAAAACGAACATCATATCAACAAATTTGAAACACTAACCGCGAAACTAAAGATCTCAGAGTGTAAAGGGCAAATAAATCCTAGAGAAAACATGAGCAAGAAATGAATGTCAACTGATTATCATAATGCTTGTATGATAAATAAAGTGTTACAGGCCAGACCAGTCGATCATCACAAGGTATAATCCTAAAGTTTCAAGAAACGAATGCGTTTTGCAGATACGTGAACATTTACATTTATTATATCATAAATCTGTATCTGTAACAGGCTTTTAAAATAATAGTAAAAACCGGAGAAGGAATCGGCACTGATCTCAAACGAATGGTTGATGCTTAGACATGGCTTCAAGAAAGAAATATAAAGGAACGTACCGAATATAGCATGGTAAGGAAGAACCCATTTAAATTTCCCAGAAATAAAAAAAAATCCCCGGCGATATCTACATTGTAAAAAGTTAGAAAAAGATTTCTTTCACTACCTTGAATATTATAGAGTAATCTCAACAAAATTGTTTTGAATTTTAAAGTAAAGAGTCGAAGTAGAGTCGAAATTGGTATTTCTTTGCTGGAGAGAGCAGGCCAACTTATTGTCTTTCTACAGATCAACACTGCGACGTCTGCTGTTTGTTCGTTGTTTCTCCCCCCCCCCCCCCACCCCGCACACAGTGGTTTTTTTTGTGTGTGTTTTTTAGAATGCAATGTAGATGTAAACCTTAACAAACAGAAATTATGAGGAAATTTGCCTCAGGAAAAGAGCGCATCACACAAACTTGATAAGTTTATCACGCAAAATATTCTTAACCTTCCTGAAATATTCAATTCCACAACGTTTATCAGAAAGGACATTCTGTCATTTTTTGCCCACTTATCCCCCTTTGGGTGAGGTGGTGCCACAATATACACTTACATCACAATTTAATTCTTTCTTCAATTTATTGTTTTTTCTTTAGTGCAGAGTTTCCATGTACATGTACTACCTTAAGACTTTTGTGATGCGCATATGCGACATTTTGGGGTTTAGCCTGTGAGAAAAAGTCAAATATTTGCCTCCTAAAAATTTGGAGATCGTACAAAATAGCACTGAGCTTATACAAAAGTTATCATAATTCGCTCAAGGAAATGTCATCCAAACAAAATAAGTTCAAATGCCAAAAGCAGCGCGTTTATTCTTAATCTCGGATCAGTACTTAACATTTTGGACAAAAGCATTCTTAAACAACTACATAAAAACTTTTTTTAAAAGAAAAAAAAAGAAGAAATCGGCAGCGCGAAGAAAACAGCACAGAAAAAAGACGGTATGTGCGTGGATGTGTGTATGTATGCATGTATGTGTCTGTGTGTGCGTTTGTGTATGTGTGCGCCTGTGTGTATGTGTTTGTGTGTGTGAGTGTATATGTGTTACCAAGCAGCAAAACAGCCAAAGACGTTTGCATCTGTATAAACATCTACCTTTAAAACTAACTAAAGCGTGTGTGTGTGTATGTGCGTGTGTATATATGTGTGTATGTGTGTGTTAGAGAGAGAAAAAGAGAGAGAAAGAGAGAGAGAGAGAGAGAGAGAGAAAGAAAGCGAGAGAGGGGTTAGATGGGTGGAGTGAGGGATCTTAGAGGGAGAGGGGAGAGAGGGGGAGGAAAGATTGCATACTTCAGATGATATGAACTCTTCTTTTGGTCAATTCTCAATACTCAACACAAATGTAGCTGCCGCAATTTACATTCAAATCGCACGAATCAGATGTGATTTCAGAAAATTGTAGGGTTAAAAAACCCCTCACGAATTAAGGTAAATTGCTGAAAATCAATTGGAAGTGTTAAATAACGATACAACTCTGTGCTCCCAATTTCCTAGGCTCAGGCATTTGACGTAAGTTTTACGTCGATTGAAGCACTTTCAGGGGAAATATCAAAAGATCTCTCTTAATCTTTCTCTCTCCCTCTCTCTCTCTCCCTCTACTCCTTTCTATTTTCTCTCTCACTCTGTTATATTCACACACATACTCCTCTCTTTCATTTCCTTATAATATCCCCCCCCCCCTTCCCTCTCTCCCTCTCCCCCCCCCCTCTCTCTCTCTCTTCAGTTCTCTTACTTATTATCTTGCTAACTTACTAGGATCTATTTATTTGTCTATAAATCCGTGTATCCATCCATCTATCCACCCATTCATCCAACCATCTATCCACTACCAACACTACCGTTCATCCATTCTTCCATCCATCTATCCATCCATCCTTCCATTTATCCATCCGTCCATCCATCCTTCCATCCATCCACCCATCCATCCATCCATCCATCTATCCATCCATCCATCCATCCATCCATCCATCCATCCATCCATCCATCCTTCCATCCATCCATCCAACCACCCATCCATCTATCCACCCATCCATCCATCCATTCATCCATCCATCCATCCATCCATCCATCCATCCATCCATCCATCCATCCATCTTCAACCTTTTTGCCTTCCAGTTTCAGTTTTCTACAATAATTCATAAAAGCACTTGGGAGTCAGATAGTCTGACTGTCTCTCCATACATGTACATCTGTATTTTTGTCTGTCTGTTTGTCTGGAAGCCTTTCCGATTACAGCCCAACCTGCTCAAGCGACCACCTGTACAAGACGACCACCTGCACAAACGACCACTTTCCATGGACTCCCAAATGACATTTCTTCAATATATTATCCCTGCCTAAGACGACCACCTGTCTAAAACGATCCCTTTTTTCTCGATATAGGGTGGTCGTTTTTAGACAGGTTTGACTGTATCTGTTTATCTGTCTGTCAGCCCGTGTTCCAACCCACTCTTGCGGTCTGAACACAGACCATACATAATAATCCACGTCACAAAAAATCATAAAACAAATCAGAACAGCTCTCGTTTTTGCACTGACTTGCTGTTCCACTATAATATCCCTCTACAGAGATCGCGTGATGGATTTGGTTATAATGACAAAAGTATTTATACCTGAGAAAATTAGGAAGCTATTAACTTCCCGCGTTAGCTCGACCTATTTCACAGAACAGCAGGGCCTGCCTGGCTTTGAAGGAAATCTGCAGAATGGCAAATAATGATTGATTTTAAGCAAAGCAGGTGAAACAAACACGTAGACGCCTGGTTAACATTTCATCGAAATGGTTGGGTGGGATAGGGAGGGGAGGGGTGGGGGGGGGGGTGCTTCTGGGCTGGGGTTTGATTGTTGTTGCTACAGAGAAGTAATCTTGTCATTATCAACGTGTAGATGTAGGGTTTTGGTAGCGTGATTACCAATGCCCCGGAGCTCATGAGGTCGATTCTTCCTGGGTCATAGTGTGTGTATGTACTAATGGGTATTTGCATTTGAATTTGTGTGTGTGTGTGTGTGTGTGTGTGTGTGTGTGTGTGTGTGTGTGTGTGTGTGTGTGTGTGTGCTCTCTTGTGTCCTTTTGTGCACCCCATATTTTTCACCTTTATGTACATGTATTTTACTATTCGTCATTTCTTGAGGACCATGCAAGTTTTACATTGATCATTAAAAGTATGGTATACGGTTTATTGAGGTTGTGGTGTGGGATTATTTTCTCTTCTTGTTCCCATATCCCTATCGCCATCCTGTTTGAATCCGATTGGATCTCTCACAATACCACCTCCGTTGGAGAGCCACTCATCTCCTTAGCCAGTTTTGTGCGTATACATTGTGCTTTCAAGCGGGGATATGCGCTATATAAATGCAGTCATTATTATTATTACATTATGTATGTGTTTGTATGTATGTATGAGTGTATGAGAGAGAGAGAGAGAGAGAGAGAGAGAAAGAGAGAGTGAGACTGCGAGAGAAAGAGAGAGAGAGAGAGAGAGACAGAGAGAGAGAGAGAGAGGGAGAGAGAGAGAGAGTGGTGCTTTACGCCTCACACACCAGTCTGTGTAGTGCATTCAAGATGGAATCATATCAAGAAGAAGATTTGCTGATTTTGTTGTATTACCAGCATTCTATGTTATGCAGTGCAGATGAAATCCATCCATTAACTAGAGAAACAACACTATCACATTGAGGAGACAGAAATTCAATTTTGCGCCATTCAGATAATCAGATGGATAAACGTGGAGTTCGATCACAGAAAGGCAGCATAATAGACAAAAGACAAAGGTTTAATAGAAATATAGGCCTACAACAAAGGCAAAGAGGACGCGATAAGAGGCCGCGGATCAAGGCCCAGGTTTTATTTTTAGAGAATATTTCTTGCTCGAAAAATTTTCTTTGGCCTGTGAAACCAATAGCCTAGGTTAGTGTGTGATATAAGCGTCCCTACAGACAGGAGATAACAATTTCTATTGGTCCTCGACCAGCGCAAAACACTTGAAAAGGGAATTGATCATACATCCACGGCTACCCAATCAATCCTTGTCTTGTCCATGATCCTGAATGCGCAGAGTGTCATCCGGGCATTGTGTGAAATTATCACCGCCTAAATGCACTCCAGATGAAAACATTGATCGATTGATTGCAAGTAGAGGCGGGCGGAACTCGAATAAAATATCTGTTTATGTAAATTCGTTTACGAGAATAATAAACCGATATCAAACTCTAAGCTTGCCGTTGATGTAGATTTACATTCCATTAGTCGAAGTCAAAATCCTGACTCATTTCCTGGTGTAACTTCCATTATTTAAAACTTATCCTGATATTCTTCTGACTCCTGTACCCACTGCACATTGAACTGTGTACTCACAGGAGTGGGCGCTCTAGAAATGATCAACATTATTACTTTAATTATTGATACTGATCGTCTCTTTAAAGAATCTCTTTTAGAGTTGGGGTTTTCGGTACTTTTTCTGTGTGTGAAATCGGCAAATACATGTACGTCTAAAGTCCGAAGTTAGATAGTACTTGGAACGAATACAAGAATACCAACTCTTACAGAATAGAAATATATTATCAAATTGTTCGGATTTCACAATCAATAGTTCTAGTGTGTATCCGGATGTGCTCTAACCGGCTCCTGGTCCAGCCCTGATCACACGGGACCGACTGGCGACAGAACGGCGCCAACACAACGCAAATGACGACACGGCCAAAGAAAAACATGGCTACAGAAAGCTACGGCAGAAATTAATTTCAATTTTCTGAGAGCAGCTGGAACTGAGTGGGTGAATAAAAAAAAAAAAAGGACAAACAATAAATAGACTTTGTGGTGGAGACAAGGTGCGGAGTGGGAGGGGGGAGGGGGGTGGGGGTGGGGAAAGGCCATTCCGTGCAGATTGTAGGCCTATAGAACTATAAACAAGTTTCATGTACCAATATAATAGATACATTTGTGTATGTATATGCACTCAGTGACAGAGATTTGGACGCAGGGGGCAATCAGAAAGACAGCTAGACCGACAAATACATGTAGACAGGCTGGAAGACAAGTAGGCGTGCATAATAATAATGGATATAGAGGAAGGAGGCAGGTTGGGAAATGGAGTGGAATTGTTGAAAACTCTTAAAGGGACCGTTTCTATTTTTCTTGCTTAGGAAAACAAAACAGAACAAAACAATGCTGGGAAAATGCCTTCATTTTATGGCGCAAATATATCTAACACTGACAAAAGAAGAGAGAGAGAGAGAGTCAAAGAGAGAGAGAAAGAGAGAGAGAAAGAGAGAGAGAGAAAGAGAGAGAGAGAGAGAGAGAGAGAGAGAGAGTGAGAGCGAGAGGGGAGGGGGGGGGGGGGGTTCATAGCCGTATGCTTTATAAAAGTACATTGTGCATTGACAAAAAAGGAAGGGGGAAACTGACTTCTTGCAAACAAAAGGCGACTTGCAACATTGCGTGTCACAATCTTATCTCTCAGATTGCCGTGTATCGAGTCAAACACAATATTAATATCGTCTCAGATTTTTTGAACAACAACAACAACACCAACAACAACAAAAATAACAAAAGCTTTAAATGTCTGTTTCAAGGGCGACATTTAAATTTGTTTTTCTCTGAATGTCAATTCATCATCCCTAATGTTCACTATAATGTAATGTGTACAGTTCTTTAGAAGTTCCGCCTTTGATTCCGGTCGGTATAGATCTATCATTATAATAAAAATGTACTGTTGCTGTCCTAGACGAAGACACATAGACTAGCTATTGCCCAGCTCTTTCCAAAGGCTAAACTTTTTTTCTCTTTTACAAAATACCTACCGGTTTAGGTTGATGAGAGAAACTCACAACAGAAGGGGAAACAAATAAAGTACCTCACGAAATAGCCTCAGTTTAAAACCGGAAGTACAGTGTCTGAGAAAGTTGTGAGCTCCGTATAGCTACCTTTTGCTTCCACGACAAGGGACTCTTTGCTGCAAAAGAGTATTTTAAGGCTAAAACAACAGAAAGCTCGCACGTCTGAACACAAATAAACACTACATGTATGTGATAAATCAAGTACCGTCGGAGGTTTTACTTGAAATGTTTTACGTCCTACCACACAGTCTTCCTTTCCAAAAATCACTGGTGTGTCTATAAATAGTCCGAGGATTGAAAAGTTTCCATCTGCAATACCCGCTAATCTCTACATGAAGGAATTTTTCAATGAATTGTACATGAATGTACAGTTTCCACGATTTACATTTAAGAAACTATCCACTCTGAGCCACACATTTTCTCTCGAAGCAATTTGAATCTTCAATGACCCGATCCACCAATCACATGAACGCTTTGGGAACTTTAAGATAATAACTTCCGCAGAGAGAAACTTTCATCTTGAACGCAGCAGAGATCCTACATGTTTTGCAGTACTGGAATATACGCTGGAAAGGCGTCACACATTTTCTCTCGAAGCATTTAGAATCTCCAATGATCCGATCCACCAATCACATGAACGCTTTAAGAACTTTAAGATAATAACTTCCGCAGAAAAAAACTTCCCTCTTGAACGCAACAGAGATCCTACACGTTTTGCAGTACTGGAATATACGCTGGAAAGTCGGAAGATCTTTTTCCGTAAGTCATCGATTACCCATGCTCCATCAGTCGCGCAGCAGACTTGTATACCTACATTGACAATGGCGTCCCTCCGCCCCGCCCCCCTCCCGATACTTGGCCGCCATTGCCCCACCCCGTTCTGCTAACTCAACAACTCCCACCTCTAATTGTTAACCACCGTCATCAAAATCACAAATTTTCCCTCAACCGATCACAGGTTTTTCCCTCCTCCTCCTCCACTATAAACAGCACGTCTAAAATAAGTAACCACAATTAAGAGATACCGTAATCATTTTCTATTTTTTGCCTTCGTGTCCCGGGAACATGAGCTAAATTTTGCAAAATACCAAACAATCTGCAGACGACACCGCATAACGTTAAACTTTATGTCCCGAGAAGTTTTGATTTTTTTTCAGTGCGACTCTGAACAATGACGTCATTCACTTGACGGAATACATTTGAACTGCGTCTTCCTGACGACAGTAGAGGTTTTAACTAATTGGGGAAAAAGAAGGCAGGAAGGAAATAGAAACAGAGAGAAAAAAAAGAAAGGCAGAAAGAAAGAAAGACAGAAAGAAAGAAAGACAAACAAAAAGAAAGTAAGAAGGAAAGAAAGAAAGAATTGAAGGAAGGAAGGGAGGATGAAAGAAAGTAAAAAAGAAAAAGAAAAAAGGAAAAAAGAAGCTCGATGCCCCTTTCGATAAATCCGTACCGGAACAATGTCGGACTTAATTGCGGGTTCTTTTTGTTGATTGGTTTCAGGTTTTAATAAATTTTTTTCGACCAGTAATACAGATTGCTACTGTGCCTTGAGTTGGGTTTACATGGGAGTGAGCGCTATATAATTGACCTACATTGTTATTATTGTTCTCATTTTCATTATTATTAATTCCTTTTCGCTTTCTGTATGTAGGCTTACATGGAAATATTTCTTTGACATCGATATGTAGACCAAGCAGCTTTGCGACATGGCGTATTCTGTCTAGCAATATAGCGTATCCCGGGGCAAAAAGATTGATGGAGAAAACACGTTTTGGGAGGGGGGGGGGGGGATGGATGACCACTTGCCAGGTTGGCTGTTTCAGACCTGCATTTACATAATTCACGCCTTCTTTGAAACTTCCGGTATTCTTTCAGGAGAATTAGAACAAAGCGTTACACCCCAGACACTGCATCACACCGAAGGCGGTAAACGCTCCGTGACAACAGTGCATTACGAGCGTAGCCACAACCAAGCGCGGCGTCCCATTGGCACTGCTTTTCATGGCCGCGCTTCGATTGCACCGTGAGCACTGTTGACATGGATTACGTCACGAGGACGCCGGGTTCGCTTCGATGCTTATCTCATAAACCTTTTTCTAATCTCTGATCACACAGAACCCCCCTTTTTTCCCCTCCTCTCTCTCCCTCCTCCCCACCCCCCCCTCTTCCCCTCTTAGCCTCAGACTATAGAAATAGAAGAGTCCCCTGCCGTGCATACCGCCATCCGGTGTCAGTAGGCGAGTGCTTCGTCATCCCGCTGATTCTTTATGTATAATAAATTATGGCCGGGCAAATGGATATTAATAAATAAACAACAATAATAATACAAAAGTGCGCCAATTTGTCTGCCACTTCAACAAAACCTGGTATATAATTTTCACCAACTTTACAT
>JAUKPP010245327.1:0-13255 GCA_032273245.1 Phyllaplysia taylori | reverse complement strand
CCCCACCCCCTCCACTATCTTTCGTTATCACGATTACTGTGGGCCCTTAGGAAATGTACTTTACTCGTGAACCGCTGCGGCGATTACTATCTCATTGAAACTCGCCCAGAACACAGTTAGCACTGTAACTCAACTTTTGTGGGATAATTGACAAAAACAAAGAGAAGATGTTTTTATTTAAATGTGATGTAGATACCTATTGAAGATGATTTTCGGTGTCAAACTTGATACATATTTGTCTAAAAACGTATCTGTAACAAGGTTTTGTTTTGGTTTTTTATTTTAAAGATTTACAGATTATACACAGACACAAACAAAATAAAAATCCAATTTCGAGTGTCCAATGTTGAGACGACATCCGCATCAACATAACCCAAGTTGATCCCTCCTAGCAATTTCCGGAAATCCGGAATGACTTTTCTATGTTTTCTCATGGCGCCAATGCCGCCTGTGGCCGACTCGGTGCCGCTCACAGCCCGCCTATCTTTGCTTCAATCGCTAGTGACCCTTGCTGGTTGCAGCATTTTTATCCCGATACACTTGTGTCGTAGCATACGAGTAAATGCCGAAGGCCATGTGCTATGCTCCACGTATACCACAGATAAGCATAAAGATGGACAAAGAAAATGAAATACGCATTAATTGACTCCCGTAGAAAAATGTTTTTTGCAAGTTCTTACAAAACCAAATGAGGTCTACCTTTGACTAAATACAAATCGGAACATTTCCAACCAGGGAAAGGACATAGAAACCCGTTTTGATGAAGAGGGGAAAATGTTGTGTATAATATGTAAAAATTATATATTTAAATATTTTTCAACGGTATAGAAAAATAACAAATATACGAACCAATTAATGCATCTTTTACTTAACATGACCTTGCTGTTTCTTATATAAAACTTATCTAATTGACAATGCCACACGACCGGCCTAGTGGTGATATGGTTAGGCTCTTCGAGTATCACCCCGGGGGATGGGGGATGGGGGGGGGGGGGTGCGACGACATCAATCCCCGTGCTGGACGAATGATCTCCATGCCTTTAATGGGATGTTGTCTCCCTCTCAAGTCGGGTTGGTAAATGCAGACAGGATCAAAGTAGCCCTCCTCATAGATGACCTTACAGTGTTACACAGGGTGTAAAACCAAAGCCAGAAAAAAGCACATTTTGACAAATATAGTATGAAGATGAAACCACATGAACAAATTACTCGCTTGTCAGAAGTGTGGAAGGATAACCATATTCAAATTCCGTTTGAATGCCTCTTCGCCAGAGTCCTTATCCAGCGACTTCGAGCCGCGTAGCAAAAGGTCAGCCCCTCCCTGGTAGCCGTTTTCCTCCGGAACCGAGCCGGAAGACCGCAACAAGGTTCGTGCATTTAAGCGATCAACGACGATTTAATTCGTCTGTTCTCTCGGTGCCAGCTTGCAACGCCGCCTACATATTGGAAGATCGACTCACACCTAATGTTTGTTTCATGATGTGATGTTGTCTTGAATAGTTCTTGGTCGTCGCCAAGTTTCAAACAGTGTAGTCTGCAGACGTGTTGCTTACAGCCTTAATAAACAAAGCATTGAGACGAGACTTCCCTTTTGGGCCAGAGGATTTCTATTATGTCGTCCTTGGGTGTTTTCGTGTCGGTAAAAGAAACAGTTTGAGAAAACAAAAAACGAGACGGGAAGGCAAGGGGCTAGAATATCAAATATCCCCATAAAGAATGCAACTTTGAGGCTCACGTTTCAATGTTGTTATTGGTGGTGGGGGTGGTGTTGTTGCTGCTGCTTCTGCTGCTGTCACTGTTGATATTGTTACTGTTGTTGTTGCTGTTGTTATTGTTATTGTTGTTGCTGATGTTGTTGTTGTTGTTCTTGTTGTTGTTGCTATTGTCGTTGCTGTTGTTGTTGTTGCTATTGTCGTTGTTATTGCTGATGCTGCTGCTGGTGGTGGGGGTGGTGCTGCTAATATTGAATTGCTTTTGCTCCTGCTGCATGAACTATCTTGGTAAGCCCATGAAAGAGCTTGTGCCTAAAACGTTTAAACTTTGATAGCGTATGATACCACCCACTCTGTGGCCCTATTTTGGCCAAGTTTTGATACGCCGACTAAGACTCACTAGAAGACTAGTAATTACCCTAAAATAAACTTTTTGAAAAATTGATTGGTTTTTTTTTTATGGTTTGGTATATTCGCATAATCTGTTTTCATATTGGATTGGATTGAATTGGCTTTCTATTTTACGCCTGCTTCAACATTGTAAAGTATTTGGGCGGGTTATTTCGACCCCTGCCAGTCAGTTTGTCTCTGGCTCAGAGGGACACAATATCCCAACAGAGGGATGAAAATGTTGGTCCAATGTGGGGATCAAACTCCCGTCCACTGAGTGATAGATGAAGAGCCTAACAGTTACCCCTATATGTGCCGATGTTTTCATATTGAAGTAAATTATGCTCTGCAGGAAAGGAAATTATCGTAATTCGTTCGTCGCCCGTTCGTCTTCTCTTAAGTTCTGTGCTCCTCTTTGCTGCCAGCTTGTTAAAGGTGGAGATAAGGTACACACAAGTGATCGTCTCGTGTAGGTAAATTTCCCTCTCTGTAACAGACGCCACACACAGTCGCCGATACAACATCCCGCAGACCTCCCAGACACAGAGTCATACCCCGGGGGTCCAAAAACAAAAATCGGAACCAAGCCATGGATGTAACATTAAATGTTTCGTGTAAGCAAAGTTAAGAGTGTTTTGATACCCTTTCTCTCAGAGTTTGCAAAACACGCCAAAACCTAAACCGCCTACATTCCGGGAGACACGCTTAGTGATTCCAAGGAAGTACCAGATGGGAAAATCTGGCCATCTTGGGAGATTTTCTTCTCTATTGTGTCATCTTCTCCTATCAAAGCACCCACAAAAGGGGAGTTTTCAGGCGCAGACAGAATTTAATGTTACGCGTGCTTTCTCTTCATATATTGACACAAGCTTTAGTTAAAGGCTAAATAAAATAATCATGTACATCTTAGGATGCATCTGTGTACTTTGCAGCTCCGGTGGTAGGGCGTCACTTCTGGGTCGGTGACAGGGCAGGTAGCAAGTCTTTAATATCAAATCCGACTTTATTTAAAGGTCGACTTCATTCATCCCAATGGGGAAATTCCTTGAGTATGTTATTGTAATATTGTGCTCCTCTTCTTGTTGTTATTGTACCACGACCATAGCAAATTTTTTTGTCCGAGATCAATAAACGTTCTAATTCTGATTCTGATTCCCTAACCTTATTATGTGGAATATTCGGGAAAGACAGGAGAGTGAGGTAAACTAAAACAATTTGTGGATATTCAGTGACTTACAAAGAAACTCTTAGACCCACAACATTTGATCCAAACGAACAAATAAAACAATGAACTTTGCATCATACACCTGATTGACGTCAGCTATTATTTAATGAAAGCATGTCGAAGTCATCTGAAAACTATTTGACATTTATAGGTCGAAAGATTGTTGAATAGCTTCCAATCTATCCCCACCCATGCACCCCAAACCAAGACATACACGCACGCACGCGAACACACGCAAAGCATAAATACACAATCGTATATAGTTTTAAAACCTAAATGTTTGGGGGTATTTTCAAGACTTGCAGCTTTAAATCCTAAAGCTTTTGGGCAATTCCATTACTCTTGCAGTTCTTCTCCTGCCTTAACAAAGCTGCGTTTTCATTGGGAGCCACAAATACACACATTATTCATATAGGAAAGATCGAGTCTTTCTTCCATCCACTCTCATATTCCTACATGAGCAGCCTCTCTTCCCTTCTTTACGTTCAAAGACGAGATATTTTAAATCTGCTGTTCTCCACCCGTTTTATCATATTATTATTCCCGAGAGCGCGCGTCGCGTGAAAGCTTCAAGGGTTCTCGAGACCACGAGCACTCACAAATTGAGTAAAGACATTTAAAATCCTAGCTTCGTGTGGGGCACAGACGTAAATTTGGCTCTTAAAAAGTCTACCTTTCATCCTACGTTTCTGACTTAACTAGATAGTGCTGTGCTCCCAGTATGCAATTTCCCTCGTGTCTTTACGTTCGTCCTCGAGTTATGAGCAAGGGAGAACTGTATAGCGGATAAGCAATTTTGTTGGGGAGGATATGTTGAGTTTTATTTCAAGCCTGATACCCTCTCCGTTCCCTTTGGTGGAGTTGCTGGAATATGATGTTGTGGCATCATTTAATAAGTTATTTATGGAGGTCTCAGAGGCTTCATTGAGCTTACGATTTCAGTCTGTTTTGGCATTAATGTGTTGAGCAATGAAGGAAATATGCTTACACCAAGGCCTGGTTGGGATGAGGGGGGGGGGGGGGGGTAAAGTAGCTGAGTAAGACTTTGGGATTTGATAGGGCCACCCCACTTCAGGGTTTCCAGTTGAAACTTTGATATCAAATCAAACGAAATTTGACCGTTTTTCATTAAGAAAACTGGTGAGGTTTGATAAATATTTTTAGACAATTTCACTTTAGAAGTTTGAGTCATCAATTTTTAAAAGAAATTTTCAGTTGCGTTGTGGGTATTTTCCTAGTGCCACCCAAGAGAATACTTAAGCTCTCCGATGCTTTGATGTCCTTCAGCAGGGCAAGCACGCATTTCTTAAACTTTTATAGACATGGGAAGTAACAGCCTCGCTATACACTGTCTCTTTAGATCATCACTGTCATTTTAAGTGGCTTGAAGACTTTAAAAAGCTATCAAGACCCACATAATAATTACAACTGGAAAAGAAAATTTGGGTGTGAGTAGGGTCATTTTATGTTTGGCTTCTTTTTCCTTTATCTTCGAAGGCAATTTGGCTAGTTCGTTAGTTTCGAGTTATTTATTTGTAGAGGCACCAGCTTCTATGGCTGTTTAAACCCATCTGCAACCCTTACACCTACCCGTCCATTAACCACCATCCCTCTCTAAACATGCTTACTAAAAGTTCCCTATTTCTCTCGTTCTCTAACCGTCATCCCGTCCCTGAGACGCCCCCCTACTCCTAGGGTTCCCGCCACACTGATACACCACCCAGTGTCCTCTCCTTTCCCCCCTAGTCAACCAGAGAGCCTATATTTTGAGAGTAGAAACAACCCTTTGCAACAGTGAATTGCGAGCGTGGCCGCAGATTGCAATCTCCATGCGCGGATTCCCATTCACACATGCCACATTTTCTTTCCATCCGCGCTTCGGCTGTATTACCACATTCGCATTTTGAGGATCCGTTTCTCCTCTCAAAATATAAGCTCTCTGGCTGAACCAGACGGAACAGTCTGAGAGCGACTTCGGCAACTCCCGCCTCTTCTCTCTCTAACTTTATGGCTTGGTGACAACGACGTCCCACAATAGAACACGAAGTTACGAGCTGTCCTCTCTATGAATAATATTAACCTAATTTTCCATTTAATCGAAATGTGGTACAATAAGTTTCAGCCATTGCTTGCCAATTGCATTGAATACTCGCTCGTTTAACGAATGATCCTTGAGAACGACTTGTTTAATGAACACTTTACATTCAGTGTGTGTGTGTTTGTGTGGGTGTGTGCTGGGTGGCATGTGGCTGCTGTGGGCCAACACATAACTCAAGCTGACACGCTGTGTGGGCCGGTGCAGAGGACTTCCAACTGACACTCCAAGCAGGTCGTTGCAGAGTTGCCAGGAATCAGAAAACCGGCCAATGGGAGGGCAAGAGGATATTAACTAACCAAGAAATAACCAAGATGATTTTTTTATTATAATGATCTATTCTTTAAAATATATAGATAAAAGTTAGATAAAGATTAAAATGCACATACAGTTTTGTGAGTTGTTGAAGAACAGCAAAAAAAACAAAAAATAACTTTTACAGAGGAAAGCATTTTATTTTCAGAAATTGCCCAATAAAAGAAAATTAAAAAAGGAAAGAAAAGAAGCCAAAGGGCAAGGGCGGAACATTTCAAGTTGCAATCGTAAAAAAGAAAGCCAAATGTGGCTATTAAGTAGCTAACCTGGCAACACCGGCAGGTTGTGTGGGCAGACAACTGCACCAGGGAGAAACTCAAAAACGTTTTACAACAGTGGATGGAAATTGTATGCCCGCATAAACATAATCTGTACAGCCCAGTAGGAGTTTAAAATCTGCATATCTTTTTGTTTTTTGGTATTTCAACATTTCCTATCATTGTAGCGCTAATCGTATTACCCATGAACGTGCACAATAGGCAGATAGTTTATGGGGGCACACATGCTGAGGTTTTCAAGGAATCACAGGCGAACGCCATCTTTGTGTACAACACAAAATACTACTCTTGAATGGCTTGCAGTGACATGTGTATGTTCGGAACTTGTCTCGAATTATTGTGATCGTCACTTGTGTAGCTTGTATTGATGTTGCAAGACAAAGGGTACCTGTTCCATTCTTGAACCCGTAGGATCTTCCTTTCGGAATACCAGACTTGTCTTATCTTTTCTTATCTTATCTCATTCTATTTTACCTTATCTAACCTCTCTCTATCAATGAGAAACCGTGTAAAATCAAAAGAGACAAGACTCGGGTGTTTTAGAACAAATATATAATAATGTAAGAAGATCTCTCTCTATCAATATGATATTATACTATTCATCTCTTGTTCTCTCTGTTTCTCGAATGATCTCTCGTGTTCCTTCTCTCTACTCATCTATATCTCCCTTGTCCAATCGATGTGTCTCTCATTTTCTCTCGCTATTTTACTCCCTGTTTCTCTATCTCTCACTCACTCTCTTTCTCTCTCTCTGTCTCTCTCTCTCTCTCTCTCTGTCTGTCTCTCTCTCTCTCTCTCCATCTCCCTTTTGCTTCCAATTTTTTTCGGGGTTTGTTTTCTAATGTTCATGTACTATATCATTGGCTAGACAATAATATGAATATTTTCTTTTTTTCCCATTTTATTAAAGTGAGTCACTCACCAACATTACATTTTGCCACCAGCCGTCAGTATTCTCATTCCCAGTCAGTCACTTCCACATTCATTCAAACCGTATAGCTTGACCTCTGCCCTCAATTTTAGACCAATGAACAGAGCTTCCGGTTGGATGAATTCCCTCTAGTGTGACCCCGGGCTCAGACGGTAGATACAAGTCATCTCAGACACCCGAAAATGGTTGCATTCAGTCTCCTAATGTCTGGTCTATACCGACGGCGAACGAGATAGACTTCTCTTTGTGGTGTATGTAAAGCCAGTAAAACGTCCTCGAGAACGCATAAAACGGGGCTGATCAGATCTGGGTGAAAATAGCACTCTGGCAAATACGACTAGATGCAATTTCCGGGGATCATGATTAAGCCCTCTATAAGGGATTTGGAGCGCGATATTTGGTCACATGACCTCGACACCCATTTGCTACCCTCCCTCTCTCTCTCTCTAGCCCTCTCTCTTTCTTTCTTTCTTTCCCTCTTTCTCTCCCCTGCACACACGCACAAACACACACACACACACAAACACACACACACGACCACACACAAACACAAACACATACACGGACATATGCACACACACAAACGCACACACAGTTTTTGTTTGGTTTGGTTTTAGTCTTTTTTGTTTGTATTCATTACAAATCTAAATGTCATCCCCCGCAGACTTGGAAAGCTGAGAGGATCCGACAAACACCAAGAAAACGGAAGAAAACTTCAAACAAATGACTGGCAAAAAAAGCCACTCCAAATAAGAGCAATGGTTTTTTTAGCCTCCAGATAATAACAAGAGATAAAAGAAGAAAAAAAAGAAAGAGGAGAGGGTGCTGGATGATTTATTGATATTAGAGGTATCCAGGGGTTACTCATTAGTGGAAAACGAGGAGTGTGTAGGAGCAGTGAGGCACAAATGACCCGAGTGCACCCCGATTTGTGATCAGCTATCGATACTCTGATCACATCCAGAGAGGTCGTTACCGAGGCCGGAAGCGCCAGAGCACCGCGAGGGTCACCGAATCCAATTTCTTATAAGCGTCGAGTACGGCAAAAGTCTCAGCGAAAGATCGAAAATTTAGTGTAGTTGTCGCTGACAATTGACCCCTTGTATCTGATCGGCGTTGCACCAGGGGGATGATACCCGGGGCCTAATCAAAACTCAATTTTCTCGCCCGTCGGATGCAGCCGATAATACGAGAGATAGGCTGCTCGCCGCGGCGTCATTATTTTCCTAGCCGGGATATCAGTTCATCTGGAGATCATTGCTCATTATTAGCCTGTCCTCGGCCTTCTACTCCTGTCACGGGATTTCTATCAACAGCCCCAGCCTCATCTCACTGTACTGGATACCGCGACTAGCCTTGCCTCTCGACTCTCGCCAAAACAGAAATGGTGCCTTCCTCGACGACACGGCTCCCTTTTTATTTTTGATATCCGCATTTCGAAAGTCATTCAGCTGTGGCCGACATTCTGTCAGTCGCCGGAGACGATTGTCCTGTGAATAGATCGTGAAAGGGAAACAGAGAGTACGAGCGCTGTTGTCACTATTTGTGTGTACTTAGCGGGATTAAAAAGTGATTATGACGGCCATTATATTTCTTCTCCCTGCTGGGACTATATAAAGAGCGGAATGATATATCGTTTTTGCTCGTTCCAACTTGCTTTCCTGTAATTTTGACATGGGCACTTAGCTGCACGGGACATCGGGGATCCCAGCAGCCAAGGATGAATGCTTTGTGTACCACGTGAGGCGCTCGTCAGGGAAATACAGTCCCAAAGTTTTACTGCCAAATATTCTGAAAAACAAACTTTGCAACGTCATATCTCAACAGAATGACGAATGATAATAATACCTGTGTCTCTGGAGTTATGATTATGTTCTTCCGAGTTCTTCGCCTTCCACGCAAAGGACATGTTCGAGGCCTACCTGGAGCAGTTTGTTTAATCAAATATTTCCGTTTTTCTTTCGAGACAGTGTCCTTCTCGGCCCAAGCCGGCTTTGACAGACAGGGTCATAGTAGCCCGTCCCATACATACAGTGTTGCAAAAGGGACGTAAAAGCTGAAAGCAAACCAAAATTAAGGGAACCCTTTGGACTTATGAAATGGAATAATATGCGTCTTCATTGCAACAGATCTTACACTAGGTTGATGGACTTGGTTGAATGTTGAGTCAATCCTAATTCGACTCCCGCTCTTCAGGAGAGGTCGGGCCCACAAGCACCAGTAGTTATGGCAAGGTTGTTCAGATGACAAGAGCCGGGAATCCTGCATATGCAAGGTTTCTTAATCGCGCTTCCATAATCTGCCGTGATTTAACTCCCTTCTCAGCTGTGATTGACTCTTCCATGCAAGGTAAAAGAAGCAAGCCTCTTCAATACAAATTGCACGAAAATAATATACCGGGAACTACGGGTGGACGGCCAGTGGGAGGGTAGAGGAGGAAAGATGGGTGAAAAAGAACCGAGAGGCGGAGGCGAAGTGCAAGAGAAAAAGAGAGAGAGAGAGAGGGGGGGGGGGGAGATGGGGAGATGGGATGGCATGAAAGAGGGGTGGGGCTGTCAAAGTAGCAGTAGATTATTCAGAAGAAGGGAAATGGCCACTGACAACACCTTGTCTCCCTGAGTGCCAAATTATATAATGAGCGATATTATGAATGCCTGGGTTGAATATCGTTTGACAACTTGTTTTAAACGGGTGCACTAGCTTGTTAAAACGAACCGCTCAAATCTAAATGCCAAAACTTTTTTGTTTCGAAAAATACTGTGCTCAAACTCACCAATATTGTTTCTCTGATTCGGTTTTCTATATGGCATTTTTTCAGGTTGAATGCTGATGCCAAAGTTTTACCAACAATAAACTCTCATTTGTCCATTCATAGATATTTTGCTGCAAACTTGAACTGGCACTTAGTTCAACTGTACCAAAGGAAAACATTTTGCTGCTTCATTTTCTTCCTCCTCTTTTACCCACTCCTCATACCCCCTCCACCGTTTCTCCCGCTCTCCTCCTTCGTCTCCTCCTCCTCTTTTTCTTCTTACTCCTCCCTTTACTTTCCTTCTTCCTCCTCCTCTTCCTCTTACGTTTCCTCCTCCTCCTCCTCCTCCTCCTCCTCCTCCTCCTCCTCCTCCTCCTCCTCCTCCTCCTCCTCCACAACCTCCTGCATCTCCTCTCCTCCTCCTCCACCCTTTTCTTCTTCTTCGTCGTCTTTCTCTTCTTTTTCTTCTTCTTCTGAGAGACAGAGAGAGCGAGAGAGGGAGGGAGAGAGAGAAAGAGAGAGAGAGAGAGTCAGAGGGGGGAGAGAAATGTATACGGGGAAGACATGCGAAGAGATAATCTTCGTTTTCCTTCTATTTTTAGCGTCACAATAATACAGAATTGGACGAATCACAAGACTTCGGGGGCCCGTTAATGATCTGATACCTAGTATTCTAAATTCAAAAGTCCAAACTTTAATGAGTTTTTGTACTCCGATATTGACTGTCTTTCTCTTATTGCCAGACATGTTCCGTGTGAAAATCTATTTCAAGCGAAATGAGCCCGAAATGGATTGAGAATACCAGAAGGTCTAAACCTGTTGGCTGTCTTCGCCTGGCGCAGTCATAAACTAACCTGAATGCATTCAATTTGTGATCGATCTCTCCCAATGGGGATTGTTTGCTTGTCTGTCGTTAAGGATGTTTTCAGGCTGTCGTTTGTGGGTGTGGCTGTTGTTGTTATTGTTGATGAGAGTGTTGTTTTTGGTGTAATGATAGGTGGTGGTGGTGGTAGGGGTTGTTGAAATGGTTGGAGATTGTAGAGGAATTAAGGGAGGGGGGTGTGGTATTTTTGTAGAAGTCAGTCTGGTTTTTGTTTGTTTCGTTGTTGTTGTTTTTTCTAGCTTGCTTTACTTCCTTTTGATGGTCCTTTTCTTTTGTTCAGATTGGTTGAGTGTCTATTGTGTGTATATTATATTATGTGTGTGTCGGGGAGGGGGCGTGGGAGAAGGATCTTTCATTGTTCCGAATAATTTTCCCCGACATTCTAATGTTCAGTGTTATTGCTCTTAATATCCTTAGAAATTCAAAATAAATTTCAACAGACAATGTGAACGTTTTAACGTCCAATATAATATGCATGCTTCAACAAGAGAAAACTTGTCTCTCGACAATAAAAACCCTGCTAGGTACGGATTGAAATCTGATCTGTCGCGAGTTCATAAATCAGAGTGTCTGGTGGCTCCCACTGCCTATTGCCATGTCGTTATGCACAAGTGAGTGTGTGCCCAGGGCCATTCCAGATTCGCAGTATTAAGTTTTGGTTCCAGCTTGAATCTTTCCATCGGAAGTTACTGATTTGAAGGCCTATCATTTATTTTTCTTCAATATTTTAATTTTTTTATTTTGGCAAACGCCACGTATATAGAATCCCGATTAACTGTTTTAAACGACAGTTTCATTGATCCCCGCGGGGACATTTTGTTTACAATGACATGTAATACAATGACATATTATACATTCATTAAATGCTCTTATACAATACTAACATTACAAATACACATGAAATACAATGTACATGCATTCACTCATTTCATTTGTCCACACACCATCGCTGGTCGCCGCTGTGCAGCGCCTGTCTGAGCCAGGGTTTAGGTGTCTTGCTCAAGGGCACACAGTCGGGGTCACCCATTTAAATGCTGCTTTCACTCAGCATTGCTTGACAAACTTTGCGAACCACTGGGCCCCCAATATGTACTTTATTGTCAGTACATAAAAGGTTCAGCAATTTGGATAATTAATTGCTACCCTATAATCATATATGTAGCGTAACTTTGTAAAACTTGGTTTGGTTTGGATACCAATTGAACGTCCTTTGTAACACTGTAACGTCATGTAAGAGACGAGCTACTTCGGCCCTGACTGTCAGGGCCAAGCCGGGCTGAGAGGGATGAATCCCAGAAAAATAACTCGATTGTCCGCACGTGGGATCGAATTCGGGTCTTTCGCGTGGCAGGCGAAGAGCCTAATCATTACACAACATACTTGGGGGGAAACGTGTGTGTCATATATTTTAAGATAGCCTAGATCTGAGCAGATACCGCTATAAAAAAATATAATGCAATATTAGTATTCTACATGGATTAGCTAAAATTGCCAGTGAAAGCCTTAAGATGTCGTTTGTCGTCAGTTTGACATATTTTTGGAATGACCCATTCAGGGTTGAGCAACAGCAAGTTCAGAAATGGGTTTTGCCACCTTGTCGTCCAATGTCTATGCTATTTGGGAACGTTCCAATAACATAACGATTCGAGCAGATAATTAAACCACGTGGATATTACAGGACTTCTGAACTTTTTGCTAAGCGATAATCGATGTAATTCAAAATTTCCTATGTTTGAATTTCAAACAAACAATTTTTCTACGCCGCAATTTCTTATTATTATTCTCTAAAGATCCCTTGTTCACATTGCTATAAATTTTGGTATTTCATTTTTATAAAATAGTATATAAAGAGGCAAAGGAACAAAAACAAGTGCGATTCATTTTTCAGACATTTTCATGATATACACAAAAGTGTACTGAACTCTTCATACGAATATGGAGATACTACACCTAGAGGACCGTGGAACAAACATTTCTGCACATCCTTATTACAATGTGCTTACAATGTTGGAAGGTAGAGAGGTTCCCAAATAGCAGCAAATATCATATTATATAGTTTTTTCTCCACATACAAACAAATTATGGTATCAAATAACACAAATGCCTCGTAGAAAGCTAATAGCCACACTGCACAGTAGGACTTTCCCTAATAGTGAAGTCACTTCAAAAGCAAAATGTACAGAGGGGAAGGATAAATATTTGAGAGTGAAGAAATACATGTAGTACAGAACGAAACCACAGTGTCGCATCTTTTCACCAGGAAGTTCACAAATTCAGGGCATCGTGTACATTTTACCTTCGAATGCGACTCTTCTGCGAATTCATTCGCCTCCTCACTCCTCGTGGTTGTCATCAAGCGCGGGTGTCTCGTTCCCTCTCTCATAAAGCCCTCTGGGTACACGTAGCAAGCTCAAATGTAAACTTATTTCAAAGTCAAGTCCCACTAATCAGGCTCAAATGAACATAGCCTGTGGTTATACAAATTCTTAGAGTAAAAGACAATCGGTTTACCGGTACCTTGCTTTTCGGATGAACAAAGAAAAACATGTGCTGCAGTTTTGCTTCAAGGTGGCCAAAAAGAGAACGAAGTTTAAAGTTGTAGTAGTAGTAAGGAGTGGGTTATTTATAGAGGCGCCAGCCTTAGCTGTTTTAGCCTCTTCTTGTTTTGTTTTTT
>JAUKPP010245316.1:0-13255 GCA_032273245.1 Phyllaplysia taylori | reverse complement strand
CTGAGAAAAAGCATTTGGTGCGCAATGTTGGCACTGGGGAGCACCATAGATTTCCCAGAGCTGGCAGTGAAAGAGTTAAGATTTACTCTAATTATTGTTGTGGTCAAAAGTGGAAAAAACTGATGACAAGGGTGGATTTCCATACCAGCCAGCCCCCTGAAGTTCAGCTGTAATTTTTGCCAAGGTGCAACGTCGGTTGATTAACGCTATAGTAGTTGCAAACTCAGCTAGAGGATGACAATTTATTTTGTTTAGAGGCGAAGAAATATTCGTGCAATCGCTATTATTGGATGTGAAAACGTTTGTATTTTTTTAACCAGCTGCGACTATGAATCGATGTCATTTCATCACCTCGCTGAGTCGGGATTCCCATTCTATTTCTAAGACTGAATATTCATACTCGTGTCAGTATTACTACGCCTAGAGCTGTATGTCATTTGCTAAAATAGTCCAAAAGCGATGTAAACGCTAAATGACAGTCACTTATTTAACCAGTCAAAATGCAAAATTTATCAAAGATGTGTTACAATGTATTATGTCATAGCCCTAGCTGATAAGGGGTAGGCCACATAGAACCTGGAGAAGAGTCAGAGACAATGATGTACAGAGAAGTGGAAAGTCATGGAGTAATCTTAAAAAGCTAGCCCAGGACAGAGAAAAGTGGAAAGTGTTGTTTGTGGCTATGCCCTGGTCCAGGGTGAGAAAGGCAATGATGATGGTGACAACCAATAAGGCAACCTATTCACAAACAAGAGGCTAAAACAATTTTTCCTGTAAAAAGCTAGGTATTGGATTGACAAAGTCCTCTTTCTTCTAACCGGCGCTGTGGTGTAATGGCCTGTCATGCGGAAGACCCTGGTTCGATCCCCGATTGCGGACGATCTGGGTTTTTTTCTGCTGGGATTTTTTCCCTCTCAGTCCAAGTTAGCCCTGACAGGCAGGGTTGAAGTAGCCCGTCTCTTAAATGACCTTTCAGTGTTGCAGGGGGATGTAAAACTGGTAATCAAACCAAACCAAACCTCTTTCTTCCAGGTACGTCCCTGCTTTGAGGCAGCTGAGACAAATGGCGCTGATACTCAACTTCCCGCAGACAGAACCGAGCAGATTGGCCAGTCGTCTCTATGAGGTGAGCTGAGCCCATACAGACAGTCATAGGAAATAGATTTTGAATAAAATAAATAGTAATATATAGAAAGAATGTGTCGGTATTTTAGTGCAGGTGGTTGGCGGGCACTCTGATGTGGTCTGCTGCTTCTTCTTCTTCTTCCTACATGTTACTACTGTCCTAATGTATTCCCTGGTGCTGAACAGTGTCAACAGTGCAGTGAAACTTCAACAAAACGAAACAAAAACAGGTATTTTAGTCAGCTTGAGTAACTTTCAATTCCATCTTGTGGTCAATTTTTTGTTTCTTATGACTTCGGAGGAGCTTAGAACATTTGGTTATAAATGAACTAGCGGCACTGCAGATTCTCAGGTTTGGTTTGGTTACCAGTTTTACGTCCCCTGCAACAGTGTAAGGTCATTTAAGAGACAAGCTACTTAGACCCTGCTTGTCAGGGCCAACCCGGACTGAGAGGGAAAAAATCCCAGAAGAAAAAAACCCAGATCGTCAGCGACCGGGGATCGATCCAGGGTCTTCCCGCGTGTAAGGCGAAGAGCCTAACCATTACACCACAGCGCCGGTGCAGATTCTCAGTGAAAGCAGCATGACATCAGTGGAGATGCATACTAGATTTAGCCAATTTCACTATTTTGATGATATGTTTACTGAATTTACAGCATTTTGGTTACCTAAGGAAAGGAAGAAAACACTCTTCCTGTCAACGTACAGAATAAAAAATCATTGCCATTGGTTCAAATAATATACAGGTCATTGTTGGCTGCATATTGTTATGACATGGTGCTTCGAAAATGGCTTAAGACCAACTTAGACATTTATGGAATAAACTCATTACGTAATTTCCCCACATCATTGTGCATAAATTGGTATTAGATTCATTGAAAAGTGCCGGACCATTTTCCTAAAAATTTAATATTTTCATAATGGCTGTACTTGTAACGTAGACTGGGGCCAAGTCTGTTTTCTTCAGTTATCTCAGAAGTGCAGAAAATGATTTAGGCCATAATGGAAGCACCATGACGCACCGGCGCTGTGGTGTAATGGATAGGCCCTTTGCCGTGCATGTGGAAGACCCCGATTCGACTCCCTGATCGCGGATGATCTGGGTTTTTTTCTGCTGGGATTTTTCCCTCTCAGCCCGGATTGGTCCTGACAGGCAGGATCGAAGTAGCCCGTCTCTTAAATGACCTTCCAGTGTTGCAGGGGATGTAAAACTGGTAACCAAACCAAACCAAACCAAAGCACCATGACGGTATGTGTAGTGTCCTTATTAGAGTGTTTTGTGTGTGATTGATTAAAAACTAGTTCAGCTTGAATGGATATGTAGATTTTGGTAGATAGGTGTAAGTAGATCATCCTTGGTCTGGCCCGGAGAGGTCTTGAGACTTCATTTTTTTTCCTGCAGTATATAGGAGGCCACTCCTTTCTTTCTCTTTCGCGTTTCTTTGCTAGCAAAAGTTGATAAAACGTTTTATTTGATGGTTTTTTTTGTGAAGAAGCTAGGCTGCCATGGCTCTGTTGGTAAACTACCACTGTGATGTAATGGTTAGGCTCTTCGCCTATCATGCTAAAGATCTGAGATTGATCCCGTGTGCGGACAGTCTGCGTTTTTTCTTCCGGTATTTCTTCCCTCTTGGCCGAGCCTGGGTCTGCCCTGACAGGCAGGGTATAAGCAGCCCGTCTCTTAAATGACCTTACAGTGTTGCAGGGGACGTAAAAATGGTAACCAAACTAACCAAACTGTGTCATGAATACATTGCTTTAAGAATGAATGACCCATTTTAAGTCCGGGATGCATCGAGGTCAACATAGGATATTGGAGATTATATTTGCAACTAGCAACTATGTTATGGAGTACATTTTTTTAGCAATTTCCCAGCTAGAAAGCAGGCTCCATGCACTTTATACTATTTAATATAATTAGAGTTGCTGATTGACTTTGACCTTTTAAAATTCCTGACTTCTGTTTTCCACAGGTGGTACAGATTGAGCAGTTAAAAGCTGACCTGAATGCGTTATTGGCGCTGTGCGAGAGGACAGATAACGATATCCGGTCCTGTCTGAACACGCTGCAGGTACGTGTCATGACTCACCCAAGCCTTCTTCTTGGTCTTCCTCTTTTTCTTTACCTAATTCGGGTTTGCCAGCTTGACCAAATTTCCCCACTGGCATCTGGTGTGATGGTTAGGATCTTTGCCTTCCATACACAAGTTGTGAATTTGTATGGGTCTCAATAGTCCACTTCCTCCGCTAAATTCCACTAGATATTTGGTTAGTGACTCTTTTGCTTGGAATTATCTTCCAAACCCTCAAATTGGTTTGAGATCACCTTGCTTTGATAAATTGGTGGTTTTTATTTCAGCATTCTAGGGTCAAACAGTAATAATAATAATGAGTGTCTCAAGAAAATGGTCTTCTGTAGTGATTACGCGGAAAGTTTCCCCTTTGGGGCCTATGTGAGGCAGTTTTATTGATTGAGTATATCTCTGTTTTACTATTGGGGCGGTGTCCCTCTCAGTCTGGGTTGGCCCTGGCAAATAGCCTGTCTCTTAAATGACCTTATGGTGCTTCAAGAGCTTTTAGGCCAAGATCATTTTCATGTAATTTCACTGTGACTGGATCACACACCACACTAAAACTAGTCCCACTAAATGTAGTTTTGTCCCTCTGTCTAGGTTGACCCTGACAAATAGCCTGTCTCTTTAATGACCTTATGGTGTTTCAAGAGCTTTTAGGCCAAGATCACTTGCATGTAATTTCACTGTGACTGGATCACACACCACACTAAAACCAGTCCCACTAAGTGTAGTTTTGTTCGTTGTTACTGTTACATTATCTCATCTCAGGTTATGATTTGGTTTGGCTCGGTTACCAGACCGGGGCTGTGGTGTAATGGTTAGGCATTTTGCCTGTCATGCGTAAGACCCCGGTTCGATCCCCGATCGCGGACAATCTGTTTTTTTTCTGCTGGGATTTTCCCCCTCAGCCCGGGTTGGCCCTGACAGGCAGGGTCGAAGTAGCCCTTCTCTTAAATGACCTTACAGTGTTGCAAGGGATGTAAAACTGGTAACAAAATGCCCCTTGCAACACTGTAAGGTCATTTAAGAGACAGGTGACTTCAACCCTGCTAAAGGGGGATGAGGGACGAATCTCAGCAGAAAAACGCTAAGTAGGCTACGCAAGTAATCGTTACCCTTCCGCACAAGAAGTCGGAGGTCCAATCATCTGCATAATAGGTGAAAAGCCATACCATTACACCACAGGCGCCAATTCATGTTATGACTTTGGGTGTCCCTAATCGAGTTTTGAAAAAGGTGGCTAGCCTGCTGATATGGAGAAAAGAAAAGGTGCCTAGTGTAATGGCCAGGCTTTTCTTCGCCCATTATTCAGAAAACGGGAGTTCGATTCCCTTGTTGGGCGAGCATCTCTGTCTCTCTGCTACTATGTTGTCACCCTCTGAGCCTGCGTTGGCCATGACTGGCAGGTTCAAAGATGCCTGCCTTTTAAATAACCTTATAGTGATGTCAGGAGTCTTTAAAAAAAAAATGGGCGTCTGTGGTGTGGTGGATAGGCTCTTTGCTTATGACACAGAAGACGTGAGTTCGAAGCAACTTACATGCGGATGACCCGCGCTTTTCTGCTGGAATTCATCTCTCTCTCAGCCCAGGTTGGCCCTGACAGGCAGGGTCAAAGTAGACTGTCTCTTATATGACCTGACAGTGTGCAAAAAAAAATATAAAAAATCAGCAACCAGCAAAAACAGAAGTTCTTACATTTATATTCTCTCTGTGTCTGCCTGTTCTAGTTTGTGCGACGGAAGCAGAAAAGTCAATAAATAGCAAAGTCAAAAGCTCTTACATTGATATTTATATGTTCTGTGTGTGTCTGTCTGGCTAAACAGCCAAAGAAGCTGACGCCTTTATAGATAAATAACTCAAAACTAACTAATGTGTCTGTCTGTTCTAGTTTGTGCGACGGAAGCAGAAAATCAAGAAGCAGCAAAATCAAAACCTCTTACAATTATATTTATTTTCTCTATGTGTCTGTCTAGCTAAAACAGCCAAAGAAGCTGGCGCCTCTATAGATAGATAACTCGAAACTAACTAATGTGTCTGTCTTTTCCAATTTGTGAGACAGAAGCAGAAAAAATATCAACAACGAGCAAAATCAAAAGTTCTTTAATGCTTTGTAGTCACTCGGCGCATATGCATCGAAGTAGCCCGTCTCTTAAATGACCTTACAGTGTTGCAGGGGACGTAAAACTGGTGACCAAACCCAACCAAAGCGCCGACCTAAATTCACCCTGGTTGCGCGTGACTGAAAGGGTTCTTTGTCCTTCTGTCAGTGTGACTACAACGGGTTAATTTATCTTTACATTCTCTGTGTCTGTCTGTTCTAGTTTGTGCGACAGAAGCAGAAAGAGCTGACTCTGAGGGACGTTCAGACAATGAGTGTTGGGCAAAAGGACACACAGAAGAGTTTGTTCTCCGTGTGGCATGAGGTGTTCACAATGCCTCGGCCTAAGAAGTAAGTTCAATTTTATTAGTCGCGGGTAACATGAGCTTTGTGTGAATATTACTTTTAAAAAATTGTGTCAAGTGTTTGGAAGATATGCCCCCAACTTTTTCAGTTTACTTGATTTTATTGATGTTTATGTTTAGCTACTCATTGTATTTAGGGTAGTTTGTGCCTAGTGGTTCGACTGCCGAACTCGTAACCCAACTGTATAGTGGAATCCATGTGGTGGTGTTGGGGGGGGGGGGGGGTGGGTTTATATTTAGGTCCTTGGGAAAGGCACTTTACACAAATTTCTTTAGCTGACCCGAGTAGTAATGGGTAGCTCAGGCGCTGCTCTTGTGGTGCCCAGCATTGGTGTATGTGCGTTTGTTATGATAGATGGTTTATAATTTTTATTTGTTCATATGTATTGTTGTATGCATGAATTTTTTTTGTATTTGTATCAGCCATTGTAATACAAATTTCTCTTTGATTTGACGGTCAATAAAATACTTTTTATTTTTTTTTTTTTTTCATTAATTGGAGGGGGAAAAACAACATCCTGATAAGTGCTGTGAGAGAGTAGTGCTGAGCAATGAGCAGCTTATTAAATATCTGGATAAATTGGTTTAGTCATTTGTGAAATCCAAACAATTCAATGAGACATTTCTCTCCTGGGATAACCAACTTCACTTCATGATCCATCCAACTTCCAGCTATAAGTTTTTTTGTACGAGTTGCACACAAAGTGAACAAAACAAGAATCCAAGTCTCAAAGTTGTCTTTACAGAACTGATTCACATCAATATAAAAATTGGTTTGGTTTGGTTTAGGCTTTTTTGTATGTGTAGTACACAAAGTGAACAAAACAAGAATCCAAGTCTCAAAGTTTTTCTTTACAGAACTGATTCACATCAGTATAAAAATTAGTCTTTGGTTTAGTTTGGTGTGGTTACCAGTTTTACGCCCCCTGCAACACTGTATGGTCATTTAAGAGACAGGCTACTTCGGCCCTGCCTGTCAGGGCCAACTCGGGTTGAGAAGGAAATCATCCCTATAGAAAAAAACCCAGATTGTTGGCGGTCAGGATTGAACTCGGGTCTTCCACATGATAGGCGAAGAGCCTAACCAATACATCACAGCGCTTACAAAGTGCATCTGAAAAAGATTTTTAGTCATAGTTAAAGTAGGCTAGAATTGGCAGTGAAGTTCTGAGCTCAGTTGGTAGGTCATTGGCTAGTATTTGTGTTTGATTTCCGTTTAGTCTCCTTTTAAAAGGATTGAAATAATCCAATTGGATTGCCGCCACCTCTATCAATTATGGTTGTCTGAGGTTTAATAATCAGGCTCTCCTCCTATCACGCAAAAGACCGGAGTTCAATTCCCATGTGGGGACGGGCATCTGTGTCTTTCTGCTGGGATCTATCCCTTTCAGCCCAGGCCGGTCCTGACAGGCAGGGTTGAATTCGCCCTTCTCTCATATGACCTTTCAGAGTTGCAAAAACTGAAAAACCAAAACACCTCTATCAGATAGAACAAGAAAATGGACTGTTTAAGTAATGGCCTGGAGTGGTTGTTGCAGGCCCATGTTCTGAATCGTCCTTTTAGTCCTGGCCAAGTTGCATTCAGTTTGGCCAGAGAGGGATGAATTCGAGAGAAGAGACTTATCTACTTTCATGAAACTTGAAGTCACATGCTACTGCTAATTTTTCATCTTGTTGCAAGTGACATTTAATTTCCACCCGCGCTGTGGCGTAATGGTTAGGCTCTTCACCTTGCATGCGGAAGACCCCGGTTCGATCCCCGATCGCGGACGATCTGGGTTTTTTTCTGCTGGGATTTTTTCCCTCTCAGCCCGGGTTGGCCCTGACAGGCAGGGTCAAAGCAGCTCGTCTCTTAAATGACCTTACAGTGTTGCAGGGGACGTAAAACTGGTAACCAAACCAAACTATTTCCCTCTTCCTTTGTGACACTGAACGGAAGACTAATATTGCACATTTGTAGTTTTTGTAAGTAAGGGTAAAAGAAAAGTAAAAGAATCTTTATTTATCCTCGTGGGGAAATTCATTTTGCAATGGTATACAAATACATTCATTTTCATACAACAAGCGATAATACATACATGTAATGAAAAATATGGACATAGGTAGCGTCATTCATACAAATTATGCATATATACACACCATTGACGGTCGCCACTGTGCAGTTCCCATGAACACAGCAGTAATAACAGTATTACAATCAAAGTAAACTATACTCATGGCAGAACTATTAGGATACAATTTACTACTCTAAGTTTCCTCTTTAGTGTATTCACTTGCTTGCTGACGGTTGTCATTGAGGGCCATAGGCTAGTTTCTTCTCTTATTATATGTAAAGCTCTCTGATTCAGCTTAATTGCAGTACCTATGACAGTGCAACACGCACAAATAGAAAAAAGAAAGGGGGCTGTTGTGATCTAGTAGTGGTGTCTGCCTCTCATGCCAGTGGTCATGGGTTCGAACCCGGAACAGTGCAGGCATGTTATCCCCAATAAATTTCTTCTTCTCCTTCTCCTTCTTCTTTTTCTTCTTCTTCTTCTTCTTCTTCTTCTTCTTCTTCTTCTCGTTTTTGTTCTTCTTCTTCTTTCTTCTTCTTCTGCTTCTTCTTTTTTCTTCTTCTTCTTTTGCTTCTTTTTCTTCTTCCTCTCCTCCTCCTCCGTCTCCTCCTCCAACCAAACCAAAAATAGAAAAGGAAAAATTGACACATTTGATTCTTGTGATGTAGAGGACAGTACCTGTCAACACAGTCACATCCCAGCTGCTTTCTGTACTAGTATCTATGACCCCGGCAGTTGTCAAGTTCAACCTTGCGTATATATAACATGCCCTCTATAGCGGCAGTTGCACCTGCAGTTTCCTGTTAACCTCACCCACTTGTCGTCTCGCAGGAATAGATTTGTCAGCATCCAGGACCTGGCAGCGGGCAAACAGGAAGCACTGAATAACAACAACATTTCTCCACCTGCCAGGTGAGTTATAGATTCTCTTCCTCCCCCTCCCCCCCCTCCTCTCCCTCCTCTCCTCTCCCTCTCCTCCCTCCCCCTCCTTCGTATATTCGCAAATAAAAAAAATTGCGGTCGGAACCCAACACTACCTTACAGTGTTACAAGAAGTGTAAAACCCAAAGCAAACCAACCTGTCTCTTTCGGTGCAGGTTTGCCCTGATGATAGGCAGAGTTGAAATAGCAGACTTGTAAAATTCAGACAATTGTCAGTTTTCCGACAATTTTATCACAATCCGAAGTTTCAACAGCCTCCTATGGCAGGTGACCATTTGAATTTCCAAATTTTTGGCTGTACGTCCTGGTAAAATTTTCAGACAATTTTGTGGACGGCCCCTTACAGGTCTGAAATAGGCCACCTCGTACATTACCTTACAGTGTTGAAACGGGGTGTAAAACCAAAACCAAAGAGAAGTTTAGTACTCAAGCACTGCTGCCCATGCCATCGTGTGGAGAATTCATACACCATACATGTCATGTCCTTGGTGGTGGGTGCACTTGCTCAACCTATCTCTATTGATTTTCCTCATCCTTCGATTTCCTGTTTTCAACCTATCTAACGAAACTGTTGTCATGGTGATTTGGTTACCAGTTTTACGTCCCTTGCAACACTGTAAGGTTATTTTAGAGACAGGCTACTTCGACTTTGCCTGTCAGGGCCACCCGGACTGAGAAGGAAAAAATCCCAGCAGAAAAAACTCCAGATCGGCAGCGATCGGGGATTGATCCAGGGTCTTCCCGCATGCAAGGCGAAGAGCCTAACCATTACACCACAGCACCGGTATTGATGGTGCGCTTGCTCTCCCTATCTCTATTGATTTTCCTCATCCTACGATTTCCTGTTTTCAACCTATCTAAGGAAATTGTTGTCATGGTGACACGGTGGCTCTCTTTGTACATCAAATTCACCCAAAATTAGGCAAGCCTGGCTATGTCCTCACTGTTTTTGGTTTTTTGTTTGGTTACCAGTTTTACGTCCCTTGCAACACTGTAAGGTTATTTTAGAGACAGGCTACTTCGACCCTGCCTGTCAGGGCCAACCGAGCTGAGAGGGAAAATCCCAGCAGGAAAAAATGCAGATGTGGGATTGAACTCAAGTCTTCCACATGATAGGTGAAGAGCATAACAATTACACCACAGACACCGGTGCCCTGACTGCTGTGCAAGGGAAAAATTGAAGGGTGTCAGGACAGAACGCAGTATACATCCATTTCACTTGTGCTATTACATAGGGGCGAATAGTCCATTCTGTTCTTCATGATATTTGCCCCTTTGCGAAACAACCAGCGATTTGGTGGCTTGACATTGCTACATTGACTCGCGTCTGTGGTGTAATGGTTAGGCTCTTCGCCTACCATGTGAAAGACCCTGGGATTCATCCCTCTCAACCCAGTTTAGCCCTGACAGGGTCGAAGTAGACTGTCTCTGGAATGACCTTACAGTGCTGAAAGGGATGTAAAACTAAAAACCAGACCAAACTCACCATATTGAATTAGTTTGTAATAGTCTGTAAATCTAAAAGTTTGTAAAAAGCTCTTTAGCTGCCTCCTCCCTTTTCTGATTGTTGAGCAGTTGGTATTTAATTTTCTCTTTTTTAAGTTGGGACACACTATTCCTTTGCCTGTTTCAATCAATACAAGCTTTAGCAATTTAAACCATCTTACGTGTGTTATGTGCTTTGTAAAATTACCAGATTTTGGCACATTCTGGAGCTGTGTCAAAGCGCGGGCGAGTCGGATCGTGTGATGCAAGGTCTGCAGGAGAACTATCTAGAGGCAAAGTCTAAAGACCCACGCTTGCATGGAGTGAGTAGCGCTTTTGTCGGGATATTTTGATAGATGGCCTGCTTGTTCCTCCAGCTGGTATCTCTTTAAAAGAATTTCTTAAGTTTTCATATGTCTTTTTTACCATGTATGTGAATGCCTTTTATGTCTGTGATTATATATGTATATATCTGTATGAGCGTCATCGAGCACTTTTAGTGGATTGTAGGCGCTATACAAACTAATTATTATTATTATTATTCTTTCATATGACTGGAGATAGAATCTTTGTCTTCTTGAAGGCTTTAGTTTTTTTGTGACCTCTCCTATTTATTAGATTCCTAAAGGTTTGCCCATTTGTATCAGTAATGCAAAATATATTTAACATATATAGTTTCATAGAGAACACTAAAGTACATATTATCAAGCGTCAAGATACAGTCAAACCTGTCTAAGACGACCCCCAATGTGGAGAAGAAAAGTTATAGTTATTGACAGGTGGTCGTCTTAGAGATGGATAATATATCGAAGAAATGTAATTTGGGAGTCAACGGAAAGTGGTCGTTTGTACAGGTCGTAATGGTGCTTCCAATATGGCCTAACTCATTTTTTGCACTTCTGAGATAATTGGCAAAAATTGACTTGGCTCGACTCTTATGTTACAAGCAAAAGCATTATGGAAATATTAAATTTTAGCAAAATGGCCCAGCACCTTTGAACTAGTGAAATACCAAATGATGCATCATGGTGTTGGGAACTACATAATGGGCTTATTCCATAATGGCCAAGTCAGACAGGCCATTTTGGAAGCACCATTACGAAGTTCAACTGCACTCACTCGCATACTCACTCATTCACTCACTCGCTTCCTCACTCACTCATTTACTCACTCATTCTTCACTCACTCATTCACTCACTCACTCGCTCTTTCATTCCCACCCAAGGATCTCATTGAGACAATACCGTAGTCTAAAATTGCCCCAAAATTATTTGGACAATCGTGGAATGACCATGACATAATGTTTCTAAATATACCTATTCCCTCAGCTGACTCTGGCCAACGAGTGGCTGTGTTTCTCCGACTGCCTCAGCCAGTACACGGCTCGCTCCCAAGACTACTCGGTGATGAAGTTTTCCGGCTTCATGCCCATTGTGTTCCACTTCCTGTACGCCTCAAACGCTCCACCACGCGTGCAGTTTCCTCGCTGTCAAGCTGAGGTTTGTGGCATAGCTGTATTAGTTTGGTTTGGTTACCAGTTTAACGTACCCTGCAACACTGCAAGGTCATTTAAGAGAGATGCTACTTTGAGCCTGCCTGTCAACCCGGGCTGAGAAGGAAAAAATCCCAGCAGACAAAAAACAGATGGTCCACTCCTGGGATCGAACTCGGGTCCTCTGCATGACAGGCGAAGAGCCTAACCATTACACACCACAGCGCCAGGATGTAGCCTACCAACAAAAGGGAGTGATTGTGTAGCGCTCTCAAATGATAATTTCAAGTCACTGTGTTTTGTTTGGCAGTGGAGCCTGCCGTTTTTAAACTGTGGGAGGTAGAGTGGGACAAAGAGATTGAGGTGTCGAGCGTTAAGTATGACACTGGTGTCTTTTTGCCGGTTTTCATTCATTTAGAAGTTTTGGTTTCAGATTTAGGCCCATGATTATGCTTTCACTCATGCTTGCAATGGCATGTCACACATGTAGCCTATAGGGCCTACATCCAATGCTCTAATATAGCGGTTCCCAAACTTTTTCATTCCGCGACCCCTTTTTGTAGGCCAAAACGATCGGCAACCCCCCTAAATCAAAATAATATCGTGAACCTGTCAGTTTTAGGCCGAAAATTAATAAAATCACGCACCCTTCGCGATCCCCTGAGATTGCCGTCGCGACCCCCTTGTTTGGGAACCACTGCTCTAATAGTACATGTGTGACATACACAGGGTTTTGTTCTTGAGTCAACGGCTGCAGCCATCAGATGCCAAAACATTGTATCGATACTGGGGCAGCAAATGACTCAATGACCGCATCGCATCAAAGAGCTTATATAGTACATAAAGAGTGTTAACTTCTGTCTGGATTAGTAAGCGGAAAGAGAAAGAAAAATGTAAACGCAAAAGAGTTACATCATTCCCGAATAGGCGTGGGACCACGTGATAAGCTCATGTGATGCCAAGAGGCGGAAGAGTAACAAATTAGAATCATGACATGGTTGATATGAATCAGTATTTATCGCTAATTTATAGGTTTTAGGTTAATAAAAATTTTGATGAGATTTTCTGTTTGCTTTTGTACTGTAAAATAAGTGTGTGTCTTGTTCTTTTCATCTGGTAGTTTTTAGAACATATTTATTTCTAGAGAAGTCAGCTTTTTTGCCGTTTTAGCTTGGACCATAGCAGGGTTGAGCCGAACACCACGGAACCTTTTCTGATAGGCGTTGCATTAAATTTGCGACTTAAAGGGAGGTAAGTTTCGGCTCTCGGTACTCTTTCTCTCCAATTGCATTTAACAGTCATCTGGTCAGGAGGGGTCTTGAAACTGCATTGAAACTCTGCAGTATCAATGGGGACTATTATAAGGTTCTTTGCTCCCAGGGTTTTTTCTATAGGCTGCCACGGATCTGTAGGTTGTGAAGGCTATAGTTGAAGGGTGAATAACCCATACAAATCTCTGAACAAAACAAGAACAGCTCTTTTCCTCAAAGTTGCCAACCAGTTCGTTGAATGGTATTGCAGTGTGAAATTTCACCTGAAAGATAATATGGGAGAAAGCTTTCATTTGGTGGGTTGGGGGGGGGGGGGGGGGGGGGTTTTTTTTTATTGCCCCAACCCC
>JAUKPP010245315.1:0-23380 GCA_032273245.1 Phyllaplysia taylori | reverse complement strand
ACCCTGTTTGAATCCGTTTGGATCCCTCACAATACCATCTCCGTTGGAGAGCCACTCATCTCCTTATCTACAATCTAAGGCTAAGAAGAACCGCAGAACCAAGGTACTAGGCCAGGCTAGGCTATATCTTGATCTTGATAGAGATGTTATGAGACAGTGGAAAGAAAAAAAACAGTAGCATTCTACTCACTTATACTCGGAGCTGAGGACAAGGACAACCCACCGATGAGCGGATCATCCCCTTCCCCGCTGATCTCATCCATCTTGAAACTTGAAAACAAACCACGAACAGAAAGTTAAAGGTTAGAGTGTAGAGGTTATTTCCGCATAGTTCCCTTCACAACATTGACGTGTATTAATGATCTACTTTTAACTTAACTTACGTATTATAAATTAAAAATAGGGAAACTCATAAAATCATTTCTGATATAATTCTATAATATTGTTAAAATATAGTTTTGAATAAATAAATCCAGCGAAAATAAGATCTAATTAATTGTTTTGAGAACTCTTTGTTGCTAGTGGACTTCTTTTTATGTACAAGATCGGTTGTTGGACCAACATGGATGCTTATGGTTGATTTGGATGATTGCATTTCTGTGAATTTGTATTGTTAATTCAAGAATCTCGAACAGAACTGTTGCATTTTTCGTATGACTGATATGTTTTATCTTTAAGGATATTTTGGACAAACGACGTTACTCGTGTTGAACACCGCAAGTAACATGGCAGCTCCCACTATAACAGAAACGGTGGCCATTGAGCCTACCTATCACATGAAAATGGCGGGGCCCCCGCAGCCACCAGCCCAAGCCAAAGGAAACAATATACTACGACTGAGACACCTCAAATTAGATCCTACACGAGCATTAGAACCAGCAAGAAAGAAACTGACGACTATTGAGTCACAGAGGATTATGGCAGTGTTTGAAGAATCAATTAAGAGAGCTGAAATTGTGACGGCCTTGCCCTACATTATGGAAAATATTGATAGGTTCAAAGTTTCACTTGGGTCTGAGCTTGTTGATGTTGTAAATCAACACAGTAGAATACAGTTTACTTACAGAGATATCAGAGCCCAGCTTGATGAATTACTCCAGCGAAGAGAGAAACAGCTAGCTCAAGCAGCCTCCCGTGCATCGTCTCAAAGACCAGAAGAAGCTGACGAAGATGCGCTCGATGATCAGTTTGGTGAAGATGAGGGAGAGGAGAATGAAGATGAGGATCAAGGAGCAGTCGGGGGAAATCCAGAGGATGAAGCTAGAAGTGAGACGAAGTCAGAAGCTAGCTCTGCTCGGAAAGCCTCATCCCCAGTAAATGAACAGGAATCCACTGAGCTATTGACAGGGTCATCAAAGGAGGCTGTGGCAAACAACGTTGAGCAAATGATGTCTGATCGTCCGAAGTCCTCATACTCTGATCTTGACCCGAGGATTGAAGAGGTCATGAGGAACTTGGGACTTGTTGCACAGCAGGTTGGTGATATTTTCATCACGTTTTCGTTTGTTGTGGTTGGTGTTTTTGTTTGGTGTATTATTGTATTTTTATTGTTTGTTTTTTGTTGTTGCTGTTTGTTTTTTGTTTTTTTTTGGGGGGGGCAGTGTTTCTAGTAAACAGGGAGTTTAATCTGGGGAAAGCAGCGCGGTTTCTTTTCATTGAAAATTATATAACTTCAAACGTGGTAAGCTGTTTTTATGCTCTTGAATTATGACCTCTATGCTTGAATCATGGCCCCTTAGTTTAATTTTCTATTCAGCTCAGATTTGACTGAGTTCATCTGTAGCAGTAGAAGTTTGGTACTTTTCACAATTCTCATGGTTGTTAAAACCTTGACATCATCACGAAAGGTCCAGTGGATCATCATGACTTGAAGAAGAGATTGATCTCTGAAAAGTCCAATCTTGGGAGGAAAATTTAATTCTTAGAAAGATAGACGTAAAATTCGGAGGTCCAGCCTCATAAATTACCTTACAGGGTTGCATGGTGTGTTAAACCAAAAACAACCCGAAAAATTCTTTACGACATTGTTTCTCTTTACACTGAAGTCTTGTATTCCTTCATTCCTCCCCAGGTCAGTCATTCTTGCAAAAACATCCTCCGTCTCTTTGCACTAAACCCAGCTGCGACTAAAATTGTCACAACTGAGTCAAAGATCCGAGATGAGGGAGGACAGAACATTGTGAACAGCATGTATGAGCTTAGAGACATCTTGATGCACAAACTCCTCACCACACCGCAGGAAGAAACCGAGAGGATGGCATACCTTGATGAGATCTCCAAGCGAGAGAGGCACAATGCAGCCATCATTGAAAGACAAGAGCAAGAGCTCAAAGGGGCCCTTGATGATAAAGAGGAAGAGGTAAATAGGTGAAAAAGTATGAGTATTCCCTTCAGAATTTTTTGGTGACCATTTTTTTTTTCTTTTTACTCCTTTCTAAGTATTTTTACCACCTTTGTCCCATTCCTTGCACTCATAAAATCCTGCACTGTCGACATTGACTTCATCTGTTCTTTTTTCTGTGTTCATACCCAAATGAAGGTAGACCTCTCATCGTTGTCTTGATCTGATCTATGCTCGTCATGTCTTACTGAAATTGTCTGTAGGCTCTTCTGTGGCGCAGAACTATAAGCCTCTCTAGTCTTACCTACGCATTTGTTATTCTACCAGGCAAAAGAATTTTGTAACTGATCATCTGTATATAATATTTCTTTTTAACACATAAATCTGGATTTTTTGTTTATATGGCAATTCTCCACTATTTAAATAAATATCATGAGCTGCTAACGATATAGGATTTACACAAATATTCACTTGATGTAACAATCATGTGTCGTACCATTGGAATGAGACTTTCAAAATCTGATTTTTGTTGCCCTTGTAAAATTTACTTCTCAGAGCAATCTACTCAGTTTTCGAGAATAGCAATGGCAAAATGAATGTTGTGTTTATTTTAGTCAATTAACAAATGTTCACGGTTTTCCCTTTTTTTTTTTTAATACTATTACAGATTCGAAAGAAAAATGAGATCATCAAAAGACTTCAAACAGATCTCCATCAGATTGAGAAATTCTCTGACGAGAACATCCGCCGCACCAGGGCTGAGGCAGAGAAGCAAGAAATCGCTGACTCTAAGAACAGCGACCAAAAGACCCAGAAGCTTCAGGCAGAGATCAGCCAGCTGCAAACGCAGCTGAACAACTCTGTGACCGAACACAGGGAGAAGGAGGCGGAGCTGCGTGCTGTAAGTCCACGATAAAGGCCTTCAGATTTTGAGTTTGTGTAATCATTAGTGTGTTGTGATTTATTTTCAGAAAGGGGCAAAAAAATGGGGAGGAATGAAATTGGTAATAAGGAACCAGACACTGCAAGGGAATCTCACTCTATGCGTCCCTTTGGTGCTTTGCAGATTTTTAAATTTTGAACAATTTTGCAGAATATTTTATATACATATACACAATCGTAAGAAACATCAACATTTTATTAATGCACCTTTTAGACCTTAAATAAAACCCCTCTAGAGGTAACAACATCACATCGGACCAGGATGTTTCTCTTTGCCCCTAAATGACCTTATAGCGTCGATGGAGCCGTGAAACCCCAAACAAACAAACAAGCAAATCATTTGACCATTCATAAAGATGACTGTGTACAGTTAGGGTCCATGTTTGCTGCAAATCATTCCTATGTTCATACTAGATTGTAGCTTGTTTTTCGATATAAAAAAAGCTTCAAAAGGGTTTTGTAGATGATATTATTTTCACATCCCCTTTGCCACAACCTTATCAGTGGGGGGTTCGCTCCCTATTTTCAATGTTACCGTTGTCTTGATCTAGGCTTTTCCTCACTACTGAATTTGAATTGAACTTACGGTGTTAAAAGTGTCATAAAACCTCAACTAAACAAAAACAAGCAAACAACCTTTTGGCCTCATTCATACCTTGTCATGTAGAATTATTCATTCCCATTTCACTCATCACACCTAGAGTGCACCACAGTCTCTTCACATGTTGATCTCCTTCAGTGGTTATGTGTACAACTGCTCGTTTTTTTCAACATTAGATTGTAATTTGTATTGTGCCTCAAAGCAGGCACCATTTATTGACTGTTCAAATAAGTGTTCTCTGGGTGCTGGGCTGTTATCCTTGAAATCACAGGGGTTTTTTTCTGTTTCACTTTCTCTATGTTGCCACAAATTCATTTCTCTTATTGGCAAATTACACACTTCCACAACTTTGGTTTTTAGAAAATCATCTCATTAATTTTTTAGCAACTCCTACTCACATAAATCAATCATCCCCGTCTCTTAAATGACCTTATAGTGTTGCAGGGGACGTAGAACTGGTAACCAAACCAAAACCAAAAAAATCAATCATATGAGCCACTGGCGACGTATAATTCTCAAATTTATTCTGGATCTAACAACTGATCTCCCTTGGATGACATACAGGTTTACAGACAGGATTTTTTTTTTACTCCTGTAAAGTTTGTTGCAACAGATCCGCGCGTTTTGAAAGTCATATTAACCAAATATTAGTGGAGAAATTTGACATTACCATTACAAAAAATTTCATCACATTACACTTTTATCAGTATGCACAGCCTGCCGTCAATTTGCACCAATGTTGTTCTCATTTCTGATCCTCAGAAAAAGTACAAGGTGGAGAATGAGGTGGACAACTGGATTCAGAAATATGACCAGGACATGGGAGAGAGACAGGTGGGTCCAGTTGTAGGAAGCTTTTGCTGGTTGTTGCTGTTGCTAAATAAAGGAGTTGTTTTTGCTCAGTAAAAAAAGACGAATGAAGAATACTCATGCATGTGCAAATCAAATATTCTAACGATACAAACAATAACAATACATGTAGCCTACATTGAAGGGAATTTAAAACGTGACTGCATCGTCTTTCATTCTCAACAATTGCTCACACGCCATCACTGGTCGCAACTGTGCAGTGCCCATCTGAGCAGGGGTTAGCATGTCTTGCTCGAGGACACTCCTAGTGGTCACCCATTTAAAAACTGCTATCCCTCAACGTTGCTTGACCAGTTGACTGACTACTTGACCAACGAGCCGCCAAGTATTAATCTTTTGTTAGTATGCAACACTTCAAATCTGATGACATGCGGTATATGTTTGGAAGTACCATAACTTGAGTTTCAGGTTTTTGGGCATGGACCAGCCCACTGTTTCAGCTTTTTATTCAGCGCCGAAATGACCTTATAGTGTCAATGGAGCCGTAAAACCCTAAACAAACAAACAAACAGACAGCTTTTTATACTAAGCTGCTTTTTGGGGCTTTTGTCACTTAAGGAGAGTGCATAGCACAGTTACAGTATGTGCATGTTCTTGAATTATTAAAGATTGACATTTTGATGATAATTTATTTTTCTTTTGTTAAGTTTTAGAAAAAAAATCTTTCTCTCCTTCTCTCTTTCTCTCTCTCTCTCCTTCTCTCTGTCTCTCTCTCTCCTTCTCTCTTTCTCTCTCTCCCTCCCTCTCTAGTTCTCTCTCTCTCTCTCTCTCTCTCCCCATTCCCCCTCCCCACCCTCCTTCTATTCCTCTATACCTCCACATTTCAAAATAAACAGAAAGGAATTGCTCTGACTCACATATTTTCCCCCCTTTCTCTGCCCTCCCCGGCTAGGATGAGTACGAGGAGATTGACCTCGTCTACACCGAGGAGAAGAAGCAGCTGTTTGAGCTGGAGGAGCGCTTTGCCACATTGGAGAAGGAATACCTGGCCATCATGGAGGAGCGACGTGTTGCCAGGGACAAGCGGGAGCGCGCCCAGAGAGAACTCGCCCTGTTGGTCAAGTCGGCCACAACCATCCAGGCCTTCTGGCGCTCATACAAAGTACGGAAAGCCCTCAAGGCAAAGAACAAGAAGAAGGGAGGCAAAGGGAAGAAGAAGGGTTAATTCCAGGGCAGCGGGTTGTTGAGATGGAGGAATCGACTGCGGTTCTTAAATATTCACAATGTTGGGCGAATGATGTTATGATGGGACCAATACCAATGATTGTAAAGTGCATAGAGCTTGCTTTCAAGCGGGGAAATCCGCTATATAAATGCAGTCTATTATCATTGTCACTTGCTTGTATAATAATAGATTGGATTGTGGAATACTGGATTTGTTCTTTCTAAAGGGGCACGAACAGCTGCATATGGAACAACAGCTTGCACATAGGATATATGTGGCTTTTTTTTATTCAATTGCTAGATTCAATCTCAAGGTAGTTCAGTACTCCCCATATCCCTTCATCAACTACACTTAACGCACAATCTTCTGCTACCCTAAGTGCTTGGATTTTTCACTGAAGCCACAAATTGTTTATTTTGTGGTAGAATAGTTTGTCCTCCAGTTGTGCATAAGTGTGGGCAAATTTAAGGTAGCCTCTACAAAGTAATGATTTAAATAATTTCACAGAATTCCTATCCTGAAAACAATGTTTGATTTTTCGTGATATATTTCTTTTTAGTTGCAAGTGGCATACAGTGGTGTTTTTCGAAGTTTGAAACATTAATCATAGCAGTGAAGACCTCATGGGCTTCCATATTGCACAGACTTGTTGCTATATTCATTAGTCGCAGAGATATTTATCATTGCTCTTTACAGCCAGATGTACTAATTTAAATCACTTTGAGAAATATATATATCAAAATGTGTTATCTTAACACATACACTCACACCTTATTAAGGAAATTATATTCTGAATTCCCCCACATAGTTGTGGGATAAGTCACATTTGAATTCACCCATGTCAGTTTTCACAGTATTAATAACTTGTGATATTGTCCAAGTAGTTTTAACTTTTTTTTTATAAAATGTGTTTCCGCTGTTCTGAAGCAACTTGTACATCTTACTGTATACTTGTGCTGTGTGAAGAGATGGTTCTGGCCTGATTTTTCATCTATTAAAGATGATGAATGTTGACTTCTTCATGGCAAGGTATGTTGGTTTTTTTGTCTGAAATATCAGTTACAAATTGCTCGACTTTCTCGTACAACTGATAATAAAAACAGGCGTTTATGCGACATTTTCTAATTGCATTTTTTTCTTATTGGTATAATTTTTGCACGTTAATTGCAATATGAATCCTTATCAAATCCTGATTCTATAAGGTGTGGATGTTTGTATCAGGGAGGAGGGAAATGGTAAATAGAAATGAAAAGATTGAAGTAATCTTCGCACAGCTTACGATGAGACATTTGAGAGCCAAGTTTTTAGTTACAGGAGTCTTCACCAAGCCGACAATACATGGTAAAAAAAACCTCTGCATCTTGCATAACTACATCAAGGTGTAGAGAGGCTAAGTTCAATAGACTGACGGCCATTGTGCTAGCTCATAAAATTGCGTGCAAATGAGCAATGTTAAAGCACTGAACAATACTCCCACATTTCATGTCTTGCATATACAATGGGATTGAGTTTAGCCTTTCTACCACCTGATGTAGCTATGCAAGATGTGGAGCTTGATGCATACAGTGCATTTTCAAATTTGGACTTTAATGTAATAAGCATAGACCTCTTCAACTTATATATAGAAATTGGTATTGCATGAGCAGTTTCTATTAGCATCTGGGGTGTGATGTTTAGGTTCTTGGCCTATCACACGGAAGACTCTGGTTCTATTCCCATGTGCAGACAAGCTACTTTTTGCTGCTGGGATTCGCCCCTCTCAGCCCAAGCTGGCTCTGACAGGCAGGGTCGAAGTAGCCTATTTCTTAAATGACCTTTCAGTGTTGCGTGGAACATGAAACTAGGAAACAAGCCAAAAGCGTGTAATTTCTGGTACATTCTATTTGACTTCATTGCTATCTTTATAATGGCTACTCCAAAACTTAGTTACCGTCCTAAATTTTTCAGTTTCGGAACTTAAGTTTGCAATATTTACTCAATGACACAAACTGCAACATACTACTAAGTTACTGATTCTTTAAACACCATCTTTCACAGAGCTTTAACGCGAGTTAGTTTTTGTTGATGTGATTTACAAGTCATTGAGTAAGTTTTGCAGGAATAATTTCAGAAACTCGGTTCCATGAGTAGTAATCAACTCAGTCGTCAAAAGAAAAATGGACCAAATTCCAACCAGACTGACACTGTACAATGGAAACGCACAAAAAATTGTAAATGAAGTCGAGAAGTATGCTACAAAATTGCAAGGTTAGTTTATTGTCAAGCCATTTCGGCATGAAGCTAATGTTTGTAATGGAATGCTATGACTCATAGTATGAGAATGGAAACGAAAAGCCATTTACACATGCGTAACTTGTTTACACATTGAATTCAAATCTACATCCGATGGAATGACATGATCAGTTGGGATTGCATGAAAGAAAGACAACTCTGGGCCCAGCAACGCCTGTTGGTAAAAGAAAATAAGGGGGAGCAGGCGATAAATTCTAGACACGTCCGACCAAAACAACTTGCAGCAATCGGATGTCATATTCTTCTACTTTAAGTTTACTATTTTTCTTAGATAGTAAGCAAGCTAATAAGCATTGTTACTGCATTCGTTATGATTTAAGCTAAACATGTCTGTGCTATGTCTTTGCAATGTTGACTGGTAAATTCAACCAAACTTTCCATCGTGGATTAATAAAGTATATCTTATCTTATCTTATCTCATCTTATCTTACCTTATCTTAAACCCACTTGTACGTGTCGTGTCAAGTGATAAGTGTACAGGTTTGGCAGTATAGTTCCTATGGTAACATTCTGGGCCTTTCCCCGTTTCCATGTCTTCATTCTAACTAGCAGACAAACTCAAAGGCAATCCTAAATCTGATCGTTTGAACATAAATCAAATTCATCCCATTTACAAAGCTGTCTCCACATCGTCCTGTGTCTCAGAAACATGATTTGTGTCTCTCTTGTACCAAAATCTGGGGTTCGACCACCACCATCTCCCGGTACCAGGCCAGCCACCATTCTGCCCCATCCACCCACTCCACCAGGAGGAAGGGCCGTTCCACATGCCGTTCGGAGACCATCGTTTTTGTCTCCCAATAGAGGCCTCTCCTTGGACTTCTTGCTCATTGTTCGACTCCGATTCCGGGGCGTCTCTGTAGGATCTGTAGCCGCCCATGTTGCCCGGGTACGTATCCATGTATCCAGAACGTCCGTATCCACTCCACTGGTGTGGCCATCCACCGCTGTACGACATCCATGGAGACCCAGACATAGGCCACTGTGAGGAGAACCATCTACCGAATCTCTTCTCTCTCGCGGAGCTGTCATCTTCAGTTGATCGCTTCTGCCTGCTCTCACTCGATTCACCTTCTTCATCCTCCTCTGCGTCTCTTTGCCACCTACCCCAGTTCCCCCAGCCGTTACCCCAGGGGTACATAGATCGCCCGAACAAATTGTTGTGTCTTGAATATGAGTTCCAGTTCCAGTGTCTCATTGGGGAGAAAGAGCCACCTCGCATACTGTTGCCGGGAAATCCGTACCACGACGTCTGTCGTTTTTCCATGTACGACGTGTCTCTTTTATCTCTCGTTTCCTCTTTGTCCTCGTCCTTCTCCGTAGAACCAGAGACTGACCTCTGAAATCTGGACCAGGGCCACATATTATTCCCTCTAGACCAACCGAACATTCCAGGCCAGTTATTCCCCATGGGATACCAGTAATAGGGAGGATACGAGGAGCCCCGAGAGAAATACGGAGACCAGAATGAACTTTGAGAGCGAGGATAGTTGTGTTGCCAAGACCCCCGTTTAGCCGCAGAGGAACTTGAGGCTTGTCTTTTGTCTCTGTCTAATTCTTTCTCGTCTTCAGAAGTTCCATCTGACTCTCTATTATACCGGTTCATATTGGAAGACTGACGGAAACCGTTGTTGGTTGGCCCACTTCTGCGATAAGGGTAATTCCAGTCTCCACCATAAGAGCCCTGCATCCAAGGATAACCTTGCATAGACCTGGGCCACCAGTTATAATTCCATTGCCAGTCGTTATTTCGGGAGAACGAGTACTGTTGATTCCAGCCGCGCCAGTTTCGCGGAGAACGCCAGCTGTTACTGTTACTGTGACTCATTCTCGGACTTCCTCTCCAGTTGGTGTTTCTTGGCCCACTTTGCGCCTCTCGTTTTTCCCTGGCAACATCGCTTTCCTCTTCATCTTCCGACGTCTGGCGATAAAATCGACCTTGACCCCACTGATTGTTCCAACCTGGGTAGAAGTTTTGGTAACCGCCATACCATGGGAAGGAGTTGAAATACCTAGGTTGCCTGTTGTTCCCGTACATCCGGGGATAACCTGAGAACCTTGGAAAGTTGTTCATTCCACTAAATCGTTTTTCTTTAGGAGAGGAATTTTCTGTACTCCTTCTAACCCGTTTTTCCGGAAGTGTGTCTTCTAGACTCTCAGGGGTTTCCTGTGTATCTTTGTCAAATCTGCGCCACCTTTGCATACTACCCCACGGTCTCCAATATTGTCCATACCAGGAATTTTGTCCGAAGTAGGGATTTTGCATCCAAGGAAAGTTCATATAGCGTGAGTTACGCTGGCGCATAGGCGGACGGCCGAAATACCCCGCGTTTCCTCTCATGTTATTTGGATTGACAGCCTCTCGCTTGTTGCGTTCTTCTTCGTCTTCGTCAGATGAATACGGCGTTTCTGCATGCCGGTAGTATCGCCCTCTGTTCATGCTGTTGTACCACCACCACCACTGAGGCCAGTATGGACGGTGCATGAAGTTCCAGCGGTTGGAGTTCCAGTCTCTAAACCACATGTTGTTGTCAAAGTTGGGCCAGTTACCCATACCGCTGTATCTTTTGTCTCTGTCTGATGCGTCGCTTGTGTCTCTTTTCCCCCTTACAGTTGTGTCATCTTCAGCGTCATCACCACTGTCTCTGGGATGTCTTCCCCATGACCAGTTGTTCTGCCATTGCCATCTGTAAGGCCACGACCAATAAGAAGAGAACGGTCTCCACGAATACGGATACCCCCAATTGCCAAACCAGTTTGCATTTCGCTTCATTCTTGCTTGATCCTCATCATCCTCATCGCTACCCTCAGACTCCGCCTCTCTCATGAACCTGTTGTATCTACTAGAGCCATACTGCCAATTCCACGGGTAGTAGAACATGTTCCAGCCCGGGCTGTTCCAGAAACCAGACGACATCCCGCCGTTGTTGCTCCACGGACGCCCTGACATATAACTTCCGCCCCATTCTCGTTTGTCTCTCCCGCTGTCTTCACCATCTGCGCTGTTCACAGCGGCCTCGGCCGTATCTCTTCGGAAACGATTTTGCCCCATGTAACTAGACCTCTGGTGTTGCCTGTTCCACTCCCTGAAGCCATAGTCGGAGTTGTATCCTGCCCTTGATCGAGGAAAATATTGATTGTTCATACCATTCAACATTGGGTTAGACTGAGATTTCCAGTAGCCGGGGGCTTCTCTTTTAGCGATTGTTTTTGGTTTGTCGTCATTCATTTCTTCAACAGCGTCACTTGTTTCCTCTTGGGTGGCGGCGTCTCTGTAAAATCTGTTTCTATACATGTTTCCAAAGTTGTAACCTGGATAATAGTACGGATAATTCATGTTCCCCCAGTTAGAATTCCAGTTTCTGTTCCAGTTCATGTTTCCCTGATAGTTTGGCCACCAGTAAGACATATAAGGCCAAAACCGTTTCCCCCTGTTTTGGTTTCTGTATCGATAATTCCAAACTGTCTTGTGAGGAGAGGACTTAGCTGCAGAAGTTTGTCTTTTATATCTGCCTGGCTGCCACATCCCCCCAGGCCAGCTGTTATCCCCCATCCAGGGATTGAAACCCCTACCGTCCCAGCCTGAGCCGAACCCAGAACCCATCTGCCAACATCGACCTTCTACTTTATAAGTACAGCCTCCAAAAAATCCTCCTCTCTTAGTTTTTGCTGCGGCTTCGGTATCTCTCTTGGATCGGTGCGAATCTTTAATCCCATCATCCTCTTTGCTGTCAGCGTCTCGGTAGAATCTACTCATACCCATATTTTCCTCAAAGTATTCCGGGTAGTCATAAGAGGAGTGGCCTTGCCAGTTGTTGTTCCACATCCAGGGAAAGCTAAATTGACTTCCGGGATAAACGAAACGTTTGCTCCTTTGTGAGCCGCTGGACACTCCATTCTGAGTCTCTTCATTTTCTCCATCTGACGACGAGGGTGATTCTCTTTGGAATCTTTGCCAATACCACGGATTTGATCTCATAAACCATTGGGGATTGGACCACTGGCCTCTCCACCATGACGGATTACTGTAACCTCCAAATGACCTGTGTCCACCACCGCCAGGCATGTTGCTCCAAGCCTGATCACCTTGCCAATACGATTCTCTCTTCTCCAGAGTGTCACCCTCTGAGCTCCTTCTTACTCTCTTATTCTGATCCCTGGGCCCTTTTGATTTCTCTCCTTGTCTATAAAACCTGTTTCTGTTGTTACCAAACCATTGAGATCCAGAGTTTCTTGGCCAGAAACCGTTATTCCACCATGGCCAATTGCCTCCCCCTGAATACATGTTGCCGTAGGACCAGGGATTGTTGAATTGATACCAAGGATACCAGTTTCCGCCAAATCGTTTACTTCTCTCAGAAATGCTCATATCGTCTTCTGATGATTCAACCGACTCAGACGCCTGGGGGATGTTCCTCTTAAATCTCCCACGCCAGGAAAAGTTCCAGGGCCACCAAGCGTTCTGGTATCTTCCAGATCCAGAGAATTGACCCCACATAGGATAATTCCACATACCGTATCCTCCAAACTCCCGTTTCTCTCTGCCCTGAGTGGAGTCTGAGCTCAGCGTTTCTGCACTCTCCGCGTTCCTCTTCACCCTACCATCATTTCCGTCGTCATGGAGATTTGTCACGTCATCCAAAAGCGTGTCGTCATCACCCTCGTCATCAGAGACATCTCTGCGATAGAACCATCTCGACGGGCTCCACTGCCACCCCGGCCACCCGTAACCAGACGACAAGGGAGAGTAAGAAGAGTATTCGTCCCATCCGCCCGACTCCATGGACCCGGGAAAACCTCCTTGCGGCCACCATCTCTTTGTTCTATCTCCGGACTCAGCTCTTCTTTTCTGTCGTGCTTCGTTTTGATTTACGTCTCTATAGCCCCTAAATGACCCCGGGTACCAGTTGTTGCGCCAGTTGTTCCATCCCCAGTTATTCCCCCTCCAAAAGTTATTTGAATATCCGTGCGGGTACCGGGAGTTCATTCCCCACATCTGCCAGGACGGGTTAAACATCCAAGACCTTTCGCTTCGTTGAATTGATTGTGTTGAATCATCTTGTGATTCGTGTGCCACAGAATTGTCTTTTTGGGCCTTCGAGGTGTCCCGTTTTGAAATCTTTCTGAAAATGGTTGAACCAGATTGTTGTTTCTGAGCGTTACTATCCTTTCTTGTACTCACAGTATCTGTAGATTTTGGTTTTGGGCCTTTGAATATTGGCGTTCTTACATTTGTCCCTTGGGATGACGGACCAGTCTGCACTCTTCTTTGTCCTCGATAATTGTTCCACGGCTGCTGCATGAACCATGGAGAATACGACCTTGACATCCAATACCACCATCGCCACTGGTCAAAGCCTGGTGACCTCCACATGTAATTAGACCGTGGGTTGTTGCCCCAGTTGTTCCGGTACATCCAGGGGGAACTGTATTGGTTCATCCATTGATGCATACGTCCTTGCTGGCTCCACTGTGGTCCATACCAGCCACCGGCGAAACGTTTTGTTTTCGACAAGTCCGCACTGCGTGTATTCTTTGTCGATCCAGTGTTTGAGAATTCAGACATCGACCATGGGTTTGAGAAGCCCATAGTTTGGACCATTTTCAGCCAGTCGGAAAATCTGGAGTCCGGTTCGTCTCTCAATGTGCCCATGGCTTGAGGATTTTCAGAAGAACTCTCACGTGCACTTCTTTTGCTAATCACGTGTTCGCTGTTCATCCCATTTTCTTCAGAGTCGTCGCTATTCCGCGGAAATCTAGACATCATTGGGTTGAACCACATGTTAGGCCACCTTCTGTTCCACTGAGACCAGTATGGGGAGCCAGACATTCTGCCAAACCGGGACGACATAGCTCGCCCGTACATGCTCCACCACCACCACCGCCTGTTGTTGTACATGTAGTTATTCATAGGCCACCTCCCCCATCGCCAATAGTTGTATGGATTCTGCATTCCCATCTGGCCCATACGTGTCTGTCTGTTATACATAGGCCACCATCGTTGATTGTTAGAGCCAGTGTTCCAAAAGGGAAAACTGTTTCTTTTTACCCTTTCGTCCTCGTCTGTCGATCTCTTCATCCTTGGCGACCAGGAATTGTCGCGAACATTATCGGATTTCCATGGGTATTCAAATCGGTTCCATTGTTGGGCATTGTTGAAGGGAAATGAGCTGCTATCGCTATTACTCCTTCCTTGGAAAGGTTGCCCATAGAAGTTACGAGTACGAGGTTCAAAACTTCTGCTACCAAAGCTGGTTTGTCCTGAAGGCGAAGGGCTTCGCTGGTGATATGGGTTGTTTCTATTCCATGTATCCCAGGCTCTGGTCTGTTGCTGAGGACGTGCGTGTGTCATCTCCCGAGAAGATCTTCTGGACCTGCCATGATCGCTCACACCTTCTCCAGACTCCGCACTGTCTGCAGAAAGCTCTTGGTCAACATCCCGGTAACTTCTGCTAAAAGGCCAGCCATTGAAGCCCCGTCTGTTATTTCGCCACCAGGAATTCATCCACCATGGGTTTTGCCAATTGTTCCAACCTTGACCAAACATGGGAAAACTTCGCTTTTGTCTTGAGTCCGTCTCTGATTCTGAATCTTCTTCCTCGGAAGCAGATCGATAAAATCGCCAATTGTTTCCGTACATTGAAGGGTAACTATTGTAGTACCACCGGTTCATGTTATTGTGCCCCCATGGCATGCCATAGTTCATTTGTGGGTACCAGAAGTTGTTGAATCGTTTGTCTCTAGGTGAACCAAAATGTTTGTTCTGATGGCTTCTTTTGCTTATGTCGTCTCCATTCTCATCTTCTGCATTTCTTTTCATTCGTTTGCCAGTTGGCAAATCGCCACTGAATGCATTCAAATCAGAATCTGTATTTTGTCCAGCCTCCCTGTAACTTCTGCTAAAAGGCCAGCCATTGAAACCCCATCTGTTAAAGCGCCACCAGGAATTCATCCACCATGGGTTTTGCCAATTGTTCCAACCTTGACTAAACATAGGACCATAGAAACTTCGCTTTTGCCTTGACCCATCCTCAGTTTCGTCATCTCTCGAGGTAGATCGTGGATATCTCCAGTTGTAGCCAAACATTGAAGGATAGTAGTTGTTGAACCACCAGTTTCTACCTCCATATCCCCAAGGCATTCCGTGATTCCATTGTGGGTACCAGAAGTTGGAGAATCTCTTTTCCCTTGTCATACTGTCGTCACTGGTTTCAGCATTCAGCTGGCTATCCGGATCTGCTTCTCTCTTGCTTCTCCCTATGGAGTTCAATTCACCAGTTGGATTATCTTTGCTGGAATCAATGTTCTGTTCGACCTCCCGGTAACTTCTACTGAAAGGCCAGCCATTGAAGCCCCATCTGTTATATCGCCACCAGGAATTCATCGACCAAGGATTTTGCCAATTGTTCCAACCTTGACCAAACATTGGACCGTAGAAACTGCGCTTTTGTCTTGAATCCGTCTTTGAATCTTCTTCCTCGGAAGTTGATCGATAAAATCTCCAGTTGTTTTCATACATTGAAGGGTAATTGTTGGAGTACCACCAATTCATGTTATTGTACCCCCATGGCATGCCATAGTTCATTTGAGGGTACCAGAAGCTGTTGAATCTTTTATCTCTCGGTGAAGGAAAGTTATTGTTATGGTGGCTTCTTTTGCTTATGTCCGTTTCATCCTGATCTTCAGTATTTCTTTTTACTCTTTCTTCCGATGATGAATCATCCTTGGATTCGTTCAAACCAGAATCGGTATTTTGTCCAACATCCCTGTAACTTCTGCTAAAAGGCCAGCCATTAAAGCCCCGTCTGTTATATCGCCACCAGGAATTCATCCACCATGGATTTTGCCAATTGTTCCAACCTTGACTAAACATAGGACCGTAGAAACTGCGCTTTTGCCTCGACTCACTGTCAGTTTCTTCATCACCCGAGGTAGATCGTGGATATCTCCAGTTGTAGCCAAACATTGAAGGAGAGTAGTTGTTGAACCACCAGTTTCTACCTCCATATCCCCATGGCATTCCGTTGTTCCATTGTGGGTACCAAAAGTTAGAAAATCTCTTTTCTCTTGCCATACTGTCGTCACTGCTCACTGGATTTTGGACATTCTCGTCTCTCATGTTGTCTGAATCTGCTTCTCTTTTGCTTCTGCCACTTGGGCTCAGCTCATCCGCTGGATTTTCAATATTGTCTTGATTTGCTTCCCTGTAACTTCTGCTAAAAGGCCAGCCATTGAAGCCCCATCTGTTATATCGCCACCAGGAATTCATCCACCATGGGTTTTGCCAATTGTTCCAACCTTGACCAAACATGGGAAAACTTCGCTTTTGTCTTGAATCCGTCTTTGAATCTTCTTCGTCGGAAGTAGATCGATAAAATCGCCAATTGTTTCCGTACATTGAAGGGTAATTGTTGTAGTACCACTGGTTCATGTTGTTGTACCCCCATGGCATGCCATAGTTCATTTGTGGGGACCAGAAGTTGTTGAAGCGTTTGTCTCTAGGGGAACCAAAATTTCTATCATGATGGCTTCTTTTGGTTATGTCTTCTCCACTCAGTTCGTCAGCATTTCTTTTTACTCTTTCGCTAGGTGATAAGTTATCACTGTTTTCGTTAAAATCAGAAACGGTATTTTGGCTTACATCCCGGTAACTTCTACTGAAAGGCCAGCCATTGAAGCCCCATCTGTTATATCGCCACCAGGAATTCATCCACGATGGGTTTTGCCAATTGTTCCAACCTTGACCAAACATAGGAAAGCTTCGCTTTTGTCTTGACTCACTGTCAGATTCATCATCACCCGAGGTAGATCGTGGGTATCGCCAGTTGTAGCCAAACATTGAAGGATAGTAGTTGTTGAACCACCAGTTTCTACCTCCATATCCCCAAGGCATTCCATAGTTCCATTGTGGGTACCAAAAGTTGGAAAATCTCTTTTCTCTTGCCATACTGTCGTCACTGCTCACTGGAGTTTGGGAATTCTCATCTCTCAGGTTGTCTGAATCTGCTTCTCTTTTGCTTCTGCCACTTGGGCTCAGCTCATTCGCTGGGTTCTCAATATTGTCTTGATTTGCCTCCCTGTAACTTCTGCTAAAGGGCCAGCCATTAAAGCCCCATCTGTTATAGCGCCACCAGGAATTCATCCACAATGGGTTTTGCCAATTGTTCCAACCTTGACCAAACATAGGAAAACTTCGCTTTTGTCTTGAATCCGTCTCCGAATCTTCTTCCTCGGAAGTCGATCGATAATATCTCCAGTTGTTTCCATACATTGAAGGGTAACTATTGTAGTACCACCAGTTCATGTTATTGTGCCCCCATGGCATGCCATAGTTCATTTGTGGGTACCAGAAGTTGTTGAAGCGTTTGTCTCTAGGTGAACCAAACTGTTTGTTCTGATGGCTTCTTTTGTTTATGTCCGTTTCATCCTGATCTTCAGCATTTCTTTTTACTCTTTCTTCCGATGATGAATCATCCCCGGATTCGTTCAAACCAGAATCGGTATTTTGTCCAGCCTCCCTGTAACTTCTGCTAAAAGGCCAGCCATTGAAGCCCCATCTGTTATATCGCCACCGGGAATTCATCCACCATGGGTTTTGCCAATTGTTCCAACCTTGACCAAACATAGGAAAACTTCGCTTTTGTCTTGAATCCGTCTTTGAATCTTCTTCGTCGAAAGTAGATCGATAAAATCGCCAATTGTTTCCGTACATTGAAGGGTAATTGTTGTAGTACCACTGGTTCATGTTGTTGTACCCCCATGGCATGCCATAGTTCATTTGTGGGGACCAGAAGTTGTTGAAGCGTTTGTCTCTAGGGGAACCAAAATTTCTATCATGATGGCTTCTTTTGGTTATGTCTTCTCCATTCAGTTCGTCAGCATTTCTTTTTACTCTTTCGCTAGGTGATAAGTTATCACTGGGTTCGTTCAAATCAGAAACGGTATTTTGGCTGACGTCCCTGTAACTTCTGCTAAAAGGCCAGCCATTGAAGCCCCATCTGTTAAAGCGCCACCAGGAATTCATCCACCATGGGCTTTGCCAATTATTCCAACCTTGACCAAACATAGGACCGTAAAAACTGCGCTTTTGCCTTGACTCATTCTCAGTTTCTTCATCTCCCGAGATAGATCGTGGATATCGCCAGTTGTAGCCAAAAATTGAAGGATTGTAGTTGTTGAACCCCCAGTTTCTACCTCCATATCTCCAAGGCATGCCGTGATTCCATTGTGAGTACCAGAAGTTGGAAAATCTTTTTTCTCTCGATATGTTCTCATCACTGTTTAGTAGACTTTCCTCAGTCCTTTTCAAACCACTGTCTAAATCTGCTTCTCTCTTGCCTCTGGGTTTAGAGTTCAATTCATTAGTTGGACTTTCCAAGCTCTGGTCAGCCTCCCTGTAACGTCTGCTAAAAGGCCAGCCATTGAAACCCCATCTGTTATAGCGCCACCAGGAATTCATCCACCATGGGTTTTGCCAATTGTTCCAACCTTGACCAAACATTGGACCGAAGGATCGTTTCTGCCTGTCATCGGTTTCCTCATTATCCCCTTCAGAAACAGATTTTTTGAATCTCCAATTAGGGAAATTGTTTTGAGACCACCAATGATTCCATGTATATCCCCACGGCATGCCAGAAGACCATTGTGGATACCAGAAGTTACTGAAACGTTTGTCTCTACCAACTCCATCCTCAGCGCTACGTCGAGTTCTTTCATTTCCCGCCATATCAGTTTGATCGTCTGCGACGTGTCTCCGCCACCTGTACCAGTTCCTCCACATTGGGTTGGAACCCGCTCTGCCGTACCAATTTCTCCATTGATAAAACATGGGGGATGAGAACATTCTGCTGAACCAATATCTCCACATAGAGTTCATTGGGTACGAGGGCATTCTACTGGCCCAGTTTCTCCCCCCGCTATAGCCTGGGTGCCACCAACCGTTCCAGAAGGACCTGCTGTATGGGGACATTGACCAACCGGACATACGCTTTTCTCTATCTAACGCTTCATCGCCCTCACTGTTCTCGGCTTGGGTTTCGGCTCTCCTATAGTATCTGTCTAAATACCAATCTTGGTTTCCGCTCCACGGATCTTCAAAACTACCCGCGCTTTTGTAATCTGGTGAGTTGTACATCCCCTGTTGTCCATACGGTCTACTATAACCGCCATATTTTGACTTGCATCGCGCTTCTCTTTTCCGGTCTTCTTCAACATTTCTCTTGACTCTCTCCTCCGACAGTTTGCCTACGTCACGAGAGCCCCTCAGCATATTCCAGCTTTGCCATGGAGACCTGTAGTCATTCGGGAACGCCCACTCCATGCAATCTGGGTCAGCAAATCCGCCTTGGTCCAAGAAGTTCCAGTCCTCCCAACGTTTAGCTTTACTTGGATCGGGGATCTCTGCAGTTTTCTGTGAGGATTTACCCTGCTGGGAAAATGCTTCCCTCTTTTCTCTGGTTATCACAGCATCATCTGCGTTTGCGATATTTTCCTCCTCCGCTACGGAGGCAGAACCTTTCTCGGCGTCTCTTTTCGCAAATCTATTTTGCCAAAGCGTCATCATCATTCGACTAAATCCATCAGAAGGGTTAGCGTTTGACCAAAAGTTTGGGGCTCTTTTGAAGATATTTTGCCACTCGTTCATGGTAGGTGAGCCAAAGGGCCACTGATTGAAGCCATCGTTTCCATTTCGTCTGCTGTATGGAGAGTCATAGAAATCCCATTCGTTGTAAGGAGTCCATGACTGAGCCCTGCCATTGAACATTGACGATCCATCTCTGAACTCAGGAAAGTTCCCCCAAGTTCCAGGGTCCCTATCCCGCCACTCAGAGTTTGTGTCATAATTTGGTTTCCATCGATTGTTCGAATCATAACTTTCAGGCCTATTCCTGGTTTGGGAAGATCCCGTATAGCCTTTCCAGTTGTTTCTCTGGTTTTCGTTAAAGTTCGCAGGGACCTGTCCGTTTGCCCATCTGTTCCCGCTGTAGCCGTACTTCTCACCTGCTCCGAAGTTCATCCTGAAAGGTCCGCTAGTCGTCTTCTGGTTCCATTGGTCCTGTTTGTTATATTTGTTGTTGAAACTATTACGCCACACGTTGTCTTGTCGCTCATTACTTCCCGTTCTTTCATTTTTCAGTTTTGGGTTAAAAGAAAAGAATCGTCTGTTGCTATCACTGGGTTGACTTCTTGGTGTGACACCAGCTTCTTTGACCGTTTTCTCCGCCGCACGACGTTTTCTACGGTGACCCCAACAACAATCGAAACCATTCGCAGAGAAATCGCCCCAGTCCCACCACTCGTCAAACATTGGGAACCCAAACCCGCCCATCTGTCTCTTTGATCTTTCCGTGTCTTTACCGTCTACGTCATCAGTTTCTGCGTTCCTGCGTGATCTATCGTCTTCCTCTTCGCCATCATCAAACTGGCCCATCTCCTCCTCCATCATGAGCAAGAACTCTTCCATAATGGCGTCCAAATCTCTCAGACTAGTGCTATTCATTGACGTATCGTTAGATCCACCGCTCATGTTGCCGTGCAGAGCGTCCCACATCGCACTCTCCATCATCATCGCCATCCACATATCCATAGGTGAAGGCCGGAAGTTCATTGGCGGAGGCATCATCCCATTCCACCCCGCGCCATCTTGCCACGGAGCATTTGTCGTTGTTGAGTTCCCATCTGTTTCCGAACGCTCTGACAAATTCGCTTCACGACGTTTTCTCTCGACGTCAATTACGCTCGATACGTCATCAGATTTCTCAACACCCGCGTCTCCTTCTAAAGCGCTGACTTTGCTGTCTTTATGCTCTCTTCGCTTTCTAGCAAACATTCTCCAGCCGGGCATGCCTCCCAGCATCCAGGGGTCAATACCTAAAACTACAGGGTACCCGAGAACTGGCATCTGGACCCCTTGTTTCCCGCCTGCAGGTTCTCTAGGTTGTGCAGACGGTTTGTTTTGGTCACTCTCCAGACCACTTGCTTCGGCATCTCCTGATTTGAAAGGATTTTTCTCTAAATTCCTTGTCGGTGGAGTATTCATAGAGTTACTTCCAGGAACGGACGGCCATCCTCTAGTACTTTCGATATTTGTACCACCAATATTTGGTCGTGGAATAGTTCCCGATCTCCAAGGCACATTTTTCTTTTCGTCTGCTTTGCCGCTGGGATTTTTGGGAATGACGTCACTCTTAGTCGTACCCCAAGGACGAGGTTGGTTTCTCACTTTGCTTTCTCTCTCCGCTGTGCTGTCGATCTTTCCTACGTCACCGCTCTGTCTGGACGGCTGTTGAGGCCCAAAGTTTTTGTTTTGTACTGGTACGGGAGTTGGCGCGGTGGTAACGGAATCAGATGGGTCGTCATAGAGTCTGAGATAGTTACTGAAAAATCTATCGTGGTTATTAAATCTCTTAGCAGAGCGCGCGCCCCCTTGTGTTAACTCACTCTTTGATTTCGCTTTGTCTAAAAGAGTTGATCGTCTGTACGGCCACATAGGGAACATCCCCGACCTCCCGGGTTGGTTTAGATCTCCCTGCCACTGGTTCTGGTCACCCACGCCTGACCACTGCTGAGGTCCAGCCTGGTTGAACCACGGGGACTGGCTCGTCATACCCGGCCAATTGGACTGACCACCCACTCCCCCACCCAGCCAAGGCGTCTGGCTACTCGGACCCGCCCAGTTGGATTGACCAATCCTTGGTTGGGCCACGCCCATCTTGCCCCACCACATCCAGGCATCCGGTCTGCTCCAGGAGTCCGTGTACTCGCCCACGTAACACGCACGCTGCAGCGCGCACTGCTGGGAGCTGTCTAAGAACGGACTCGAACCGCCGACCTGTAGGTACAGGCTCCATTCCTCTCTTAGGCGGTTCTGCATAGCGTTTCTTTTGTCTTGTGCCTGAGGAGCAAAAAGGAAAATATCTGGTCACGTACTTTAAGACCATGATGGGGCGCGGGGCCGATCAACAAAGGAACACAATTTTAAAAGAAAGAGACCCAATACATTTTTGTCGGTTCATATAAGACTGAAATGTTTTATATGTAATTGTAATTTTACAATTAAGCACCTCCGTTTGGAGTGTGTCGACTTTCGGGATGTGAAGATGAAGAATTATAAAACTAAAGACCTTAAAACTCTTTTTGAGGTGATTCCAATTTACAAAATTTTAAACTTTGCAAAGGAAATTTGATTTTATAACAAATTATAAAATTTTAAATGTGAATCAAGTTAAAAGATATTCCTAGACAAACATATTATCATATACACACACACATGTATATATTATTTAAAAAACTATAGGTCAATACTGTAAATATTTTTTTCCTTTTAAGTCATGGTGCTATTAAACATTTTTTAATCTTTTAATAAAACACCTCTTAAGAGGACACAGTGGATAAAGACCAAAAGCGTTTCTCTGCGCCGAGATGGCCTTATAGTGTCGATGGAGCCGTAAAACCCCAAGCAAACAAAACATTAAGGCTAAAAGAGCCAAAGATGATGGCGCCTCTTTAAATAACTAACTGTAAATGGTTTACTTAAATTGGATTGTCAGTTAAGGATCTACGCCCTTTCTAATAATCAACAACAAAGACAGCTGTCTTTTGAGTGCTTTTAATAAAGAAAAAATTACACAAGCAAAATAAAATACATGTCTTATTTTGTTCGTTCATACAATACAATATATATTTCCCAAGATCTATGAATGAGGTATCGAATGGGGAGGGGGGGGGGGGGGGACGAGACAGAGAGAGAGAAAGAAAAAGAGCTACACACATTGAGTAAACCACTGAACTCCTCCGCCATTCTTGTGAGGTCAAGGACACTCCTCCTGGCGTCACAGATACTCAGGGCAAACGCATCTGTAACAAAGACAGGAAACACAGATGAATGCAAGAACGTATCAATCACCCTACATAGCGAAGATTTCGCAAAGGTGATTTAACTGCTTCGACTGATGCCGTTCGCTCACAGGCGTCATTCCTTCTTTCTCAGAACTGCATCTGCGGTCAATGGGAAATAATCCAGTTAATTACTTATTAGGTTTTTTTTATTTACGCAGTTATGTCCCCTTAATTGCCAATCTTTTTTATGTTATTGTTTTTTTGCTGGTGAGTAGTGTGAGTTGTTGTTGTAATTAGGGGCCGTTCAAATACATTATTACTCCTCGGAAGG
>JAUKPP010245304.1:0-13259 GCA_032273245.1 Phyllaplysia taylori | reverse complement strand
AGAGAGATCGAGAGAGAGAGAGAGAGAGAGAGAGAGAGAGAGAGAGAGAGAGAGAGAGAGAGAGAGAGAGAGAAAGGGCGGAGGAAGTAGGGTTATTGTGAAAAGTGAGTCTGCGAAACACAGGACGATATCCCATCGGGAAGACATTACGGCTATCTATCCTATCACTCACCAGAGTCCACGACAGCGCTGATCTCAGCAAACTTCTTGTCACCGTCCAGTGTGACGTCAGAGCGGAACACCTCTTCATCGTCCACCTTGTTCAGCAGTCTCAGTTTGGATGGGTTGGTGCTGAGAACATTGCCAACGATCTCGATCTTGTTGATTGGGTTGGTCATCTGGTGAAGCAATAAAGATGTAGAATTAAATAAGTATACGTTTTCTTCACTTCACTTCTCCAATAGATATCGTTTGTTGTTGTTTGTTTGGTTGGGTTTTTTTTGTGGAGTTTTTATTCTATTGAGGGAGTTGGGTTTGTTGCTGTTGGTGTTGGTGTTTTTTTGTGTTGTTGTTGGGTTTTTGTTTGTTTTTCTTTTTCTTGCTGTTGTTGTTGTTGTTGGGGGGGGGGGGGGGGTAAAAAAAAATTTTAATTTTTTTTTCGATTTGTTGTTGTTTTTGCAAAGAGGAGAATTATCCAATGCAGTAACTATTTTTCGCCGGGAAACAATCTTTGGTTATAGGGGACAAGCACCAACGCTTTTCTGCCGGGGTTGGCTCTGACGGGGAGGGTCGGAGTAAACCTGTCTCTTAAATGACTTTACAGTGTTGCATGCGACGTAAAAGTGAAACCCAAGTCAAACCTAATCAATTTTTTTTACCTGCACACTGATCTGTTTCTTGAGCTTGTTGATCTCAGCGAGGAGAGCCAGGTTCTTGGTCTGTCTCTTGGCAGTCAGGTAGTTGGTTTCCATGCCAACGGTAAGACGCTCATCAGAGCTGCCGAGGTGGGAGTTCATCTTGATGTCGATGTTGGTGTATGGGTGGCTGACGCCGAGCTCCACGCTGTAGTTGTAGTTGCTGTAGTAGTCGGAGATGTCCTTCACCTTGGAGATCAGGGTCAAGGTCTTGCGAGAGTCGCTGGAGTAAGAGAAGTCGGTCTTGGAGTCCAGGATGACGCGGCCGTTGTCCAACATCAGCTCTCCGTCCATGCGGATTTCCTGAGGGGAAAAAAATCACAAGAAATGTGTAATTAATTATTATTTTGGTGAAGAGAATAAAAAAGTAAAAGTTTGGTATAACCCCTGTTTCGTTACTAGAACAACTCCAATAGTTCAGTCCTACACTCAGTTAAGTATGCCTATTTATGCAAGAAATACCCAGGGTTATAAGATATTGCAGGGCATTTAGGCTCAGATCTGCCCCTTTTCGGGAATTCCCGCTGGGTTTTTAATAAATATTTTATTGAGTCTAGGACAGCTTTAATAGTTTATTACCCAACTCAGTACTTTAGCTGGAAAAACTCAGGGCTATTTTTCTGCAGTGCATTGAGGCAGCAGTTTTGCCCTCTCTAGTGAGGGAAAACCCTGTTGTTGTTTTCCAAAGGAGGCAGGATATTTATAGTGTTAGGTGCAGCTCTATTGATTTTGAAATCCATTTACGCTTACAGCGTCCATGCGGATCTCCTGAGGGAAACAAAAGCTAGAAATGCTTAATAATCGTTTTGGCGGGGAAAATATTAGAAAAAGTTCGATGTAGACAATATTCTTGTGTTACATCATGCTGAAGTCAGCATAGTATTTTCATGAATATCATGGCTCTATTTGTTTTCTTTGTAAGAAAAAAAAAATCGGTGTCCAAAGTTATTCCGAACCACTTCAAAATAAATTGGGAATACACTATGAAGTAGAAAAAAGAAATTCAGCGAATGATTTACGTTTTTCTACAGAGGCAGCGGCACTTACCTTGCTGAGTGAGGGCATGCTGAGTGTGACGTCACCACGGAGAGTCTTGCCTCTGACCATGGTGGCCTTGACACCGACCTGTTTGGTGGAGCTTCTGTCCGCATCCCAGTTGAAGGTGGCGTCGGCGTTTGTGGCAGCTGGGCTGTCGCTGGAGAAAGGCAAACAAGGGATTTCGTTATTTTTTCTTTTTGTTTGGTTGGTTGGTTAAGGTTCTAGGACTCCATCGACTTTATATGGTCATTTCGGCGCCCAGAAAAATTCAGAAGTCTTTTTTAAAAGAGATTAATTTTTAATTTTGCCCGGGCGGCGGCAATACGGCTTTGCAATCAGAAAGAATTTCAAGATTTGATCTTAGTTTATGTTCATAATTGTGGGTTATGAAAACCAGCCAGCTGAATACATGTATCTGTCTATATTGTAGTAAATTGTATCCCAATAGTTCTGCTATGGGTATAGTTGACTGTGACTGTAATATTGTATTACTATTATTCTGTTTTTGGGCGCTGCAATGTGATGACCGGCAATAGTTAGTGTATAATATGCAGCGTTTGTATGAATGGCGTTACCTATGTCTCATTACCTGTTATGTATTATTGCGTGTATGAATATGAATAGGTTTTTACACCATTGCAAAATGAATTTCCCCAAGGGGACAAATAAAGATGACTTTTAATATGATATCTACAATAATCTTACGTCAAAGATCCAGAGAATTCCAGAGTCCTGGAGGGCAGACCCAGCTTGAGATTGGCCTCCGAGATGTCTTTGTTACGTCTGCTGCTGTCGCTCACGCTCAGGTCGTAAGACACACGGTCGTTGTCACCAGAGTCCCAGTAGATTTTGCCAGCGCTGTTCAGTTTAGAGCCAGATGTTTTCTGGGTTTGAGTGAGTCCAACCTTGCGTGCGGCGCACTCGAGACTGATGTCCATGGATCTGTCTGTGTTGGAAGAGTCGGAGTTGTCGTTCACGACAGCCACCAGACGCACGTTGCTCTCAGAGTCGTCCCTGAGGAATTGAATTGAATTGAATTTGTTTATTTTGATACAAGGCCTTTGGCCCACAATCCATATACAAACAATCAAAAAGTTTTCGGAGAAGGTTATTTCAGGTTAATTACCAAAGACAATACAATACGTTCAATGGAAAAGATTTCAGATTCATAACTCAAAATTTCAGGTTACAAAAAAGCAGTAAACAGCATTCTAGATTGCCATATCCACTGGACATTATTCAATCTGGTTGTTACGTTCTATGACTATTATTTCATGAGGAAATAGATAAGTGAGTGGACGATGTCATAGACTGGATGTTTGAGTTGATGTTTGTATATCAATGGAAATTAGCTTAATCGTAATTTTCTTCCCTTCACGACGCATGCCTATGAACCGAGGTAGAAAAAAGTGAAAAAAATGGTTATAAAAAACGTGCCGTATTGTGTGTTTCCGGCATATTATACTATGTTATCGTTAGAAGGAGGGCGAGTTCTTAAGGTATATTAAAACAACGGAGGTACTGGAGTTTGTTTGTCTGCCTGAGGTATCACTTTCGACGCCATGGGGTCATTTCAATGCCAGAAAGTAGCTTTGGACAATCGAAACATAAAGCAAGAAATAGAAAGAACAGATTTCACCAGATCGCCAGTCAACCACCCACAAGGTACTGACACATTTCTAATACCTACTTCATATGCAAATTAGTTACCTGTTCCAGTTGGCCATGATGTCAGTCTCCATGTTTCCCTCTTGTTTGAAGCCGCTAGCTGTGTACTGCATGGACCAGGGCTCGCTGAAGGTCAAGGTCGCGACCTGTTTGTCCTTAGAGCTGTAGTCTCCGCTGACGTCCAGGAGCTGAGCGCCGTTCATGCTGATTGCCAGTTTGCCATCGCGTCCTTCGGTCTTCTTGGTGCACTCAGTCTGCAGAGACAGGCTGCGCAGAGCGACGAATGGAGTGGTGAGGCTGACATCGGCGTGGATCTTGTCCTCGTACCAGCTCTCCTGTTGTCTGAACAGAACATCAGTCTGGATCTGAGGGAGAGGAAATGAGGAAGAAATGTGTCAGTAACCGTGAGAAACGGCTAAAACAGTAAAAGAAGCAGGTGCCTCTATAAATGAGTAACTAACTTGTAACTGCGAGAAACGAGGAAAGTATCTAGAATAGCATGTGCTATAGTCTTGCATCTTTTTTCAAAGGTCTGTATTTTGCAGGCAACAGAATGTTACTTACGTTGCTTTGCACTAGAACAAGAGTGTATGGATTTGTTTGAGCAGTCCTTGGGGGTCCTAATTATTGTCTCGGGGTGGTCGGATGAATATTAGTACATTTCAGGAGTAACATTTAAAAGTTAAGCAAAGAATTCAATTGACCCTAAACAGACGTAAATTCACAGGCCAGGCATCTGTGATGAAGTGGTTAGGCTCTTCGTCTATGACGCAGAGAATGAGAGATCGAACCCGACATTGGACGAACGCCCTCGTCACTAGAATAGGATGCTGTGTCCCTCTCAGCCTACATTGCCTTTGAAAAGCAGGATTGAAGCAGCCCTCCTCGAAAATGATCTAAGGGTGTTACAAGGGATCTAAAAGGGGGTAGATTTGCAAATGAGTCGCTCACCTCTTGTCCATCAGTCCATCCTGCGAGAGCGTTCATCTTCTTCTCGCCGCTCACGTCTGAGTTCTTCAGTTCAAACTTGAGGTGGTCCAGGCCGGCCATGGAGCTCTTGACAGATGTGCTGAGACTCATGTCGTAAGGACTCTGGTAGTTCAGAGAAGCCTCGGCGTTCACGTTGTCTGTGAGGGGGGAGGCCAGGAAGCCGGTGCACTTGAAGTTGTTCAGTTGACCTTCGTGTGTCACGGCAAGTTCCACATTGCGGAAGTCGGTGAAAGGCGTGGTGATCTTGGTGAAGGCTCTGAGGGGCTCCACGGAGTAGTCGAGGCCGGAGCTCATGGTGTAAAGACTGCGTCCCTCCACCTTGAGGGAGCTGGATGTCTCGTATTTGTTGTAAGAGCTGTCGTAAGCCACGGCTCCCTGGATGCTGCTGTAGCCGTAGATTGGTGTCTTGAGGGTGAGGCTGGCGTCGAGGGATGGGTAGATGGTGGACTGAAGCTCAGCGGCGTACATCTTGCGTCCGTTGTCGTAGGTCAATGAGGCGGCGCCGTCAACGCTGGAGGAGTCAGCTTTGTGCTCATACATGACCTTGGTGAACTCAAGGCCAGAGATGGGTGTTTTCACCTCCAGGGAACCATCCAGCTTGTTGGCGGAGTACAGGTTCAGTTTGCCGTTGGCGGAGTAGGCTTTTTTGTAACCGTAGGTGAGACCGCTGGTCATGGCGTAGCTTGGGGCGTTCAGGTCAGCTGTGGCCACGGCGCGGACATTTCTGAGCTCAGTGAAGGGCGTGTTGATCGTGACGAGCAGGTCGTAGTTTGGAGAGTAGGTCAGCTTGACGCCGCCTTCCAGCTTCTGGCCTTGGCCATATTCCAGGGAGGATGAAGCGCTCATGCTGCTAGACCTGTCCTCATAGCTCACTTCGGCTTTCGTGTTCTCCATGCCAGAAAAGGGAGTGGTCATCTCAGCAGAGGCAGACAAACGGCTCCACATGTACCTGTTGAAGTTGATCTTTCCGCTGATGTCCTTCCTGTCGGCGTAGTTCATCTTGCCCTCGCATGCAAACTTCTGGGAGTCACCAGAGTGTTGGAAGTTGAGGCCGAGGTTCCTGTAGCCGGAGATTGGTGTCTTCAGAGTGACGTATCCAGAGATGTCGCTGGAAGAGTCGAAGCCGCCGTTCAGGGAGACAGCGCGGCCGTTGCCGAGATTGACGTTGCTCTCAAGCTTGTACTCTGGTCCAGTAGTGTCAGCCATGTAGGACATGGACATGGACTCGTAGTTTCTGAATGGGGTCTTCAGGGTGACCAGCATCTGAGGGTTGGGGTAGTACACAAACTTGGCAGTGCTCTCAATCACCTGGTTGTCTCCGTAGGTGAAGGTGCTCTCGGAGTAAGCTCTGCGACGGTTGTTGTTTTCTTTGTACTCGTACCTGGTCAGTTCGAAGCCGGAGAATGGTGTCTTCAGTTGAGCGAGAAGGCGAAGTCTGTCCATTTTCAGGCTCAGTTTGCCAGAAATATCTTGGTTGTCCATGAAGGTGACTCTGCCTTCTGAGTTGAAGTTTTTGAGATCGCCAGAGTGCTGGAAGTTGAATCCAACATCGGTGAAATCGTCCATGGGTGTGGAGACAGACAGGGATCCCGAGAGGTCAGAGCTAAAGTCCAGAGCTCCATTGACGGACACGGCGTTGCCATTTCCAGCGTTGATCTTTCCTGAGATTGAAGCTACTGGCCAGTTGTTCACCATGGAAGCAGAGGCCATCAGCTTCTCGTACTTGGGGAATGGAGTCTCCAGGGTGACGCTCATCTCAGGGTTGGGGGCCATGCTAGTCTTCATGTCGTATGTGATTTTCTTTGAGTTTCCGTACTCGAGTGTGGAGTAGCATTTGAAGCTGTCGGACTCGCCCTCATGTCTGTACTCGTACTTGGTGAACTCGTAGCCTTGGATTGGGGTATTCACCTCAAGAGTAGTTTGAATGCGTCTCAGCTCGTAGCGGTAAAAGTCCAGCTTGGCGGAGTACTCTTTGCCGTCAGCGAGGGTCACATCTCCGTTAGTATTGAACTTGTTGAGGTCACCTGAGTGCTTGAAGGACATTCCAACATTCCTGTAGCCTCTGATTGGTGTCTGGACCTTAAAGGATCCGGTGATCTCGTCCTTGACCTTCAGAGCACCTGTGACGGAAGCCTTGTCGTTGTTGAGGTCACCTGAGACGGAAACGCTGAAGTCATTGAGCTGGCCTTCCTTGTGGAGGTTGAGAGATCCCCGGCTGCTGCCGAACTGTCTAGTGGCGTACATCAGTTTGCCCTGGCCGTCCATGACGTCTCCCCTGTTGCTCATGCTGGTCTCCAGTGACATCAGATTTCCTGAGCCCAGACTGGCGGCTGCCTTGGTGTTGCAGTTGAGGAATTCGCCATTGTGGTTGACGGTGAAGTCAAACTCTGGTGTCAGGGCGCTCTTGAAGCTCAGAGCTGTGTTCAGGGAGCGAGACTGGATGGAGTTGGTCAGTGTGACCTCCATGACGTCTTTGCTGTTATGAGTGGCCTTGCCTTCCATGGTGAGATCGTCCAGACTTCCGGTCTTACTGAACAAGAAATTGCCCTGTCCAAATCCACCGGCAGCGCTCTTCAGCTCGCCCTTTGAGGAGACGGTTCCCCTGTAGGAGTCGTAATCGTGGTCCAGGCTCAGCTTGGAGGCGCCCAGGAGCTCACGTGGTGTGTTCAGCTCCGAGGACAGTCGGATTGTGCGGATACCGTTAGCGGAGAATTCGACTTGGCCGTTGATGTTCTTGTTGTCCATGTAGTCAACAGATGCTTCGCACTTGAAGTCGTTGATTTGACCCTGGTGGGAGAGCTTCATTCCAACATTGCTGAAGTCGGTGAATGGTGTCTGCAGACGGACAGCTCCGTCAACTCCGTGGAGAGTGTTGAAGGTAGTGTCAATCATGATGGCTTGGCCGTTGTAGCTAGCTTTGCCGTTGACGGACAGGTCATTCAGAGTGCCGATCTTCTTCAGTTTCAATTCAACTTCGTTGGAAGGTGCTTTCAGCTGCACTTCTCCGTCAAAGCCGCTGAGGGTGTTGAAGGTACAGTCCATCGTGACATCTTGACCATTGAAACTGGCTTTGCTGCTAACGGCCATGTCACTAAGGGTTCCTGCCTTCGTGAGTTTCAGCCCAGCGTTGCGGACTTCGTCAAAAGGAGTTCTCAGCTTAATCTCTCCATCAAGACCACGAATTGTGTTCAAAGATCCGTCCACTCTGATGGCTTGACCGTTAAGGCTTCCACTGCCGCTGACTGTCATGTCGCTGATTGGTCCGCTCTTTGTCACAGAGACAACAGCCTCGTTATCGGCGTACTTGCCGTTCATCTGAGCGTTGAAGTTCTCCATGTCTCCGGACTTGCTGTATGTGACGCTGCCTTGTCCAAACTGGCCGATAGTGGTGGTCAGTGTAGCGCCTCCGGCCAGTGCCATGGTGTATTCGTCGTAGTCGTGCTCCACGCTCAGCTGGGTGGACCTCAAGTTCTGGAAAGGTGTCAGCATCTCAGAGCTGAAGCGGATTCTGCGCAGACCGTCAGAGGACATCTCAACTTTGCCGTCGATGTTTTGGTTGTCCATGTAGTTGATGTTGGACTCGGTTCTGAAGTTGTAGACATCACCAGTGTGAGACAGTCTCGCTCCGATGTTTTTGAAGTCGTCAAAAGGTGTCTTCATGTGGACTGATGCCTCAATACCGCCAACACGTTTCCAGGCGCCGTTCAGACTAAAGTCATCGTTGTTGTAGCTGGCAGTTCCGCTGAAGGTTAAGTCTTCCAGTTGGCCGGTTTTGCTAAAGCTGGCTCTGACAACATTACGTGGACCGGCCACTTTGTATTTGATCATTCCGTTACCGCTGATGTCCTCCTGCCTGTTGTCAAAAGCAAGGATGGTGTCAATGTCGTAGCGGCGGCCATAGTTGACGGACATCTTGTTGGTGAAGCTGGACAGAGCGCCGTTGTGGTCGACGCTGAGCTTGAAGTTCTCAGTGTAGGGGGTGGAGATGCTAAGACTAGACTTGAGTGTGTTGTCCTTCATTCTGTGGTTGAAGTTAGCCTGGGACCTGTCTCCGTTCAAGACGAGGGTGGCTCCACCATTCATGCTCTTGCCGTTGCCCTTTTTGTTCAGGGAAATGTCCAGAGTTTCAAGTCCGGGGATTGGGCTGTTGAAGGTGAAGGTTCCAGTGGTTTTGTATCCGCTGCTGAAGCTGGTGTCAGCAGACACGCTCTTGCCTCCAACAGTTACCTCTCCACGGCTGCTGAATGCATCCATGTTGCCCGAGTGTCTGAGCATGGCTTTGCTCGTCTCGTATCCATTGAATGGAGTCTTCAGCACCAGTGAACCTTCGACATCATTAGACCAATCGGCGTTCAAATCGCCCACAATCTTCTCGTTTGGCTGGTAGCGAATCTCTGCGTGAGAGAAGACATTGGCGGGAGATTGGTTGTGCTGCAAAACTACGCCAAGGTTGTCGTACTCGGGGTATGGAGAGTTGAAGGTGGCTTCGAAGGAGAATGGCAAGTCAAAGTTGTAGGTGCTGACCAGGCGGTACATCTGGCGGGGATAGTACTCAGCTGAGATGGTGGACTGTCTGGCGCGTCCCTTCATCTGGCTAGCAGTGGACAGCTCGACGTATGGGTACTCTGGGAATGGAGTGGTCAGGCGGAGATTTCCCTTGACGTCATCATCGTGCTGCCAGTTGAGAGAGCCCTGGAATTTGCCAACAACAGGAACCATCTCGAAGTCAACAGAGCCGTCAAAGTTGTTGATTACGCCGGTCAAGGCAAAGCCAGTGTCCAGGGACTCCAGTTGGTCGAAAGGAGTCTTCATCTTCAGACGGAGCATCTTCTTGGCATCACCAAAGGCAACGCGGCTCTCAACGTCAATATTCTTGCGGACTCCATAGTCGAGGTTCATCTGTGAAACAATCTCTCCCTTGTCGTCTTTGTTGGAGGCTTTGAAGACAACGTTGCGGTATCCTCTGAAAGGTGAGATCATTTTCACATCCATGTTGGCGTCATCCCATGACTCAAGGTTGAGGGAACCTTCCATAACGGCCTTAGATCTGGGAGCCCAGCTCAGTTCAGCCATGCCGGTCATTGGGTAAGAGCTGTATTTGCTGTTTACCTTGCCACTGATCTCGTCGCTGTAAGGAGATGTGAGAGCAAATTCAATGTCAAAAGCTGATGGGCGACCCTTGTACTGGAGACTAGAGGACGCTTCCACTTTACCGTTCTTCTTCATAGCGGCCTTGCTGACGACAGCGTTCTGGTCGTGCTTGTGGTTCACGCTCAGGACAATGTCGCTGAGAGATCTCCATGGGCTCTGGATCTTGAGGTCGCCACTCACAGTTCCGGCAGACAAGAGATCTTGGTCTCCGTCGACAGAGATGATCAGACGGTTCTTTCCCCATTCGGATGACAAAGCAGATTTGATGCTCCTCTCGCTGCTCTTGTGCTTCCAGCTGGACTTGACCTTGTTAGCTGGCATTGTCAGAACCAGGTCTCCGTTGTTCTTGATCTGCCAGCCGTTCTGGGTGTGGGCCATGTTCAGGTCGTAGCCGTATGATTTTCCGTTGTGAATAAGGGCAGCGTTGGAAGCAACTCGGCCAGAGCCATCGGCATGGGCCAGGTGAATCTTGACATCCTCAGCGTTCTTCAAGGTGGACTTGAGGGCAACGCTTCCCTTGATGTTACGGTTGTAAGAATCGCCACGGTTTTCGCCTTCGATGGTCAGTTTTCCGTTCTCCTTCTCCCATCTGCCAGTGAGGGTGGTCTTCAGGGTGGGCTTCATGGAATGGTCAACATCCATGGAGATAACACGGAATCCCTTGAATGGAGATTTCGCCTCTGCGGACATCTTCAGATTGCTCAAGGAGATTGGTCGTTTGACTGTAAGGCTGGACACCGCCTGCTGTCCCTTCCCGCCCCAGGAGATCTTTCCATTGAGGTCATGCTGGCTCTCGTCACTGCCGTACTTGAAGGAGGTCATGAGGTCTTCGTAGTTCTCGAATGGTGAGTTGAAGGAGACGCCTCCTCCCACGCTCATGGATTTCTTGGAAGCCTTGAGGTAGCCGGATCCGTCAATGACAATGGTCTGACTCTTGTCTTTGTCTGCATCCCAGGCAAACTCCATGCGGCTGTTGTACTTGCTCTTCTGTTTACCTCCCTCCACAGTCAGGACGACGCGTCTTGCGGGGTAAACCAACTCGGCGACAATGTTGGCGCTTGGGGTCTTGGACAGTTTAGACTTGGTCGTCAGCCCATAGATATCTTTGCCTCTCTGGACTTCTCCGGAGATGACGAAATTCTTAGGGTCCATGTTGGTGGAGCCAGACACGGTCATTGGCTTAGCGCCATCCAGCAAGAACTTGGTGGTGAAGTCGTGAGCGCTTCCTTTGGGCGTCGTTTTGTAGACGGTGGTGATGGTGTGTTTCATACCAGCGTTATCCTTCAGGCTCAAAGCGTGAGAGTACTGCTTCTCGGACTTCTGGTCAACTCCAGTGGTCAAGGTGTAGGCAGAGCCTGGCCAGGCAACAACTGCTTTGCCGTTGATCTCTGCCCGCTTGGTGCTCTTGTCTCTGAGTGTGAGCTCAGCGCTCAGGTCTTTGCCTTTGCCTCCGTAGTTGAGTACAACGTTAGAGTCGAGCATCTTGGGAGTGTGCTGATGTTTAGCCAGTACGTTCACGTCTACGCCCTGATATAAGAAAAAAAGAGAGGAAGAACAACAACATATTATATTTTCATCGAAATGATTGGAAAGAGTGCAAAGCAATTAAAAACTCCACTTGATTACAATTAGTAGTGAGTATTGGGTTATTTATAGAGGCGCCAGCCTCAGCTGTTTTAGCCTCTTGATTACAAAATGTGCAAAGGTAAATGTAAGAATAAATGCCAAGGAAGCCTACCATGAAGAGTTTGAGAAAATAAACGGAAATGTTCCCGGAAAAAGAACAACAGAATATTCAGGAACTTTTCCAATGCTATGATTGATGCTTTTCCTTTCAAATAAGAAGAAAGTACAACTGACCACTACACATTGTTAAATATCTACGAAACCGGAAGATCATGTTTGCTTTCACGGGAGATAGAATTTAAAAGGGTCAAAATCATTCCGGGGTTGTTTAGAGAACAAGATAGTCTTGGAGAGTTCAAACTTAAAATTGATATTTTGATTGGTAGACATTAGATTTTCACAAAACTTGGTAAACTCATAGAACATCCCTCCAAGTGACCTGTTTCGTATAATACAACTCATTTCTTTTTTTCCAAAATCTAACTTTGACTCTCGTAAACCTATCGTCTTCAATAGTCCATTAAATGTCAGAATGTAAATTTACATTGTGATACCGCAGTGGGAGGATATAATATATACTTTTACAAGTTACTGTATTTCTCTGAAGAAGACATCGGCCTTGTGGTGTAATGGTTAGGCTCTTTGCCTCTCATGCGGGAAGACCCTAGATCGATCCCCGGTCGCGTACGTTTAGGGGTTTTTTTCTGCTGGGATTTTTTCCCTCTCAGTCCGGGTTGGCCCTGACAGGCAGGGTCGAAGTAGCCCATCTCTTAAATGACCTTACAGTGTTGCAGGGGACGTAAAACTGATAACCAAACCAATCAGAAGAAGACTTACATGTGCGGGAGCCAGAGCGTTCATCTTGAAGTTGAGGACAGAGTTCTTCCATGTGGCGAGCTTCCTGGTGAGAGAGCTGGACAACGCAATCCTCTTTGTCTTGTCCTTGGGGTTTGGCCCGTACTTGAGCTCCATCTCGACCTCGCTGTGTTTCTTCTTGTGATCCAAGTCAAGGCTCACGTCCATGTTGTATTCGGGGTTCTTGGCAACGTTCAGGTTGCTGATGGAATGGAAGTGATGTAAAATGGTTACTATGTATCACCTGGAGGACTGCATAGTCTGTTTGTTTGTTTGTTTGGGGTTTTACGGCTCCATCGACACTATAAGGTCATTTTGGCGCCGAGAAACACTTTTGGTCTTTGTCCACTTTGTCCTCTTTAGAGTTTTTTTTAATTATTAAAATGTTAAAAAGTGCAATAGCACCATTACTTTAAAGGGAAAAATACTTACTGTATAGACTGGTAGTTTAAAATAATACTAATAGTTATATGTGTCTATATAGAGGGATAATATATGTATCTAAGAATACATGGTCTGTGAGTAGTGGGTTGTTGTGATTTCTATGCGTTAATTTTTACTTTCTTTTCTAAAGGTCGGTGGGGGGCAAAAACTCTGATAGGGTCTGCCTAATTATTTTATTTTCAAGTGTTCCTATTATTTATTCATTTACTTGCCGGCTGTGAAATTATCTTACAGAGTCGACAGCGCAGATAAAGGCGTGAATAGATACGCGTATTTGGTTGCAATGTACAGAATGCACAGCATGTAGTAGTAGTAAGGAGTGGGTTATGTATAAAGGCACCAGCTTCGGCTGTTTTTAGCCTCTTCTTATTTTGATTTTTACTTAAGCACTCAAGCAGGCATAAGTTTCCCTGAAGGTTGCCATTTGTGTGCTGCGTCTGCAGGTAATTCACTGTCACGAAAAGCCACATTAGGCAAAGTTGTTTGTAAAAAAGAATGTACAGATGTACAAATGCACAGTATTTACAGATAAATCAGAATTAGTTCAAAGTTAGTTGACCGGCGCAGTGGTGTAATGGTTAGGCGCTTCGCCTATCACGCAGAGGACGTGAGTTCGAGGCCCGCGTGGGGCAG
>JAUKPP010245282.1:0-13260 GCA_032273245.1 Phyllaplysia taylori | reverse complement strand
TGGTCTGCTGGGGTAATAATTAATTGTAAAGCGCATAGAGCCTGCTTTCAAGCGGGGATATGCGCTATATAAATGCAATCTTTTATATCTATTATGTTATTTATCTATTGAGGCATCGGCCACCCGAGAAGGAGAAGACCCCACCAGAGCGCCCGCCAACCACCCACAGAGGTTTTCTATGTCCTGTAAAGACACTGAAAAAGTAACACCACAACACAGAATGGTCACCATGAAATTCTGTCAGTTTCTGCTCCAACACATAGAATTCAGGATAGCGTCTGCAGAGAGAAAACAAAAGGGAAAGCCATTAATAATAATAATAGTGGTATTTGTATAGCTCAAGGCGCTTCACAGAAGAGTAAAAGAATTCATCGACTTAAATGACATGGACAATTGTAGAATTACAAAATAATTTCTTCTAAAGATCGAATGTCCCAATCATTAAAACTCATACATGATACAAATCAATCATTAACATCAAGAAGTATTACTACTCATTTTTCTCGAGAGTTCTTCTCTATATTGATGCTGCAATGAAACTGAGTGTTTGTGCAGTTGACTATTAAAGTAAAAACACACAAATCAAGTTGAGATTTCCATTGTAATCTAGTGGGCTACCTGACTATATAAATAAAAGAAAAAAAAAATCATTGACAATACATCCCGGAAAAATTAATCCCAACAAATTAACTTTCAGATATCAAGATTTAATGCTTTTCAGTTCCTTGCAAAAGAAGAATGCACAAAATATATATCTGATATATCCTTCTGTATCTTTTTATAACTTACTAACAACAACGTACAAATAAAAAAAGAATAAACTATATAACGCAAAAGCCTCACAATGCAAAATTTGTTATTGATGAGGTGGGATATAAAAAAAGAATTCATTCCAATCTCAAAACCTACATTATGAATTGAATCACTCACCTCGCAACAGTCCACTGGGATTTCACATCTACTCCTGAAAACAGAAAATGCATCCTTAAACTCCTCACTGCATATGTACAATTGCTACCAACTGTATAATAATAAATGAATGAAAAAATAATCAAAACAATGTACAGCATGGCGAAAGTTACAAATCTTAAATGTTTCACCTTGAATTCAAATTGTCTATTTTCTTTTCACAAATTACTTACAAGGATCAGATAAAGGATTTATCAAAGTGAAGCAACTTAATACAAATCTTATCAGTCAACACCATCCTCTTTCAACTCCAAAAATGCTGAAATGGCACTTGTTAAAAAAACTACTAAAAAAATGTATAAAATTCTCTATATCATATACACAGAGTATGAAATCAAACTAAAATCTCAAGATAAGATAGTACAGTCGAACCTACCAAAACTGAAACCTCTCTTAACGGAATCCTCCCGCTCTCCCCTTGATAAATTTCTCTAAAATCACCTGCATAAAACCGAAACCTGTCCAACCCAGAAACGGAATTAATTTTCCTCTCACTTGAAGAGTTCTGACCTGTCCAAGACGGAAAGAGCGTTGCCAGTTCATCCCCGATCCCAATCAAAACTCCCCCAAAGTTTGTTTCTACTACCTCAAATCTTTACCCCAAACGCTGGGCAAGGAAGTGAATAGCAAGGGTGTGGTCTGGTGGGGTGGGGAGGAAGGGGAGCCATGAGTATTGCAGGAGGCTACTATGGTATGAGGTGTGAGATCTGACACCAGCCTGTCTTCAAGGTTCTAAGTGGCGTATCGACCAGGACATTTCCCAGGCTGGCCAGAGGTGTGAAATTCTGCCACTGCCCACCGCTCTGATCTCACGACCAGTTGAGGAAAAAGTTTCCCTGGGCCGCCCTTACAGGCACATGCTAGTTATGGGTTCCTTTCTCACTTATTACGATATGTTACAAGAAGTTAAAAGGCTCCTGACTATGTTCTAGAATCAGCGCAGCGAAATGGGTGAAAGGCATTGCTGCTGTAGGGCAAATGGCATTGGTCTAAAGTAGTATTACATTGATGGGTGGGGCTAGGGGCAGACACGAAGAAATGTTGCGATCTATTCTGCTCTTTTATTGGCCAAACAGTAAGTTTGACCAGCCACAAGCAGCAATGACGATTAGTGGGGATGATTGACACATGTCATATAGCTACAGTGGCCGTCTCCACTCTCCACCCCCCATCCCCATATAATTCCCTGTCTAAGACGGAACCTGTGTAAGACGAACATTTTCCCTCCATCCCTTTGGTTTCCGTCTTGGACAGGTTCAACTGTACTTTACTAGAATATATGAGCATGTACAGCACTAAGTGAACCTTGTGCAAAGTGTGAAAGCTATACTCCCAGTGACACAAAGATATTAACACATAAAGGTACATCTCATCTGAAAAATGGCTTTGGTTTGGAATAACTTTTTCGTTTCCACTGAAAAGTAGCCATTTTTAGATACGATAGTTTGCTTCTTCTCTACCCTCAATATACTTTTAAGCCTTGTTTTAACCCTAACAAGGATATCCTGGTCCACAGAAATCCTCCCTACCTTCCTCCACATCCACTCTCCTCACATCCACAATGAAGACAAAATACTGCTTGCGCTGGTTTTCTGGGTCAGGTCTCGCTCCGATCCGTGGTATCGTGACCCGCCAGGAGCTGAGGTCGTGCATGGAGCGATCGCCTTCCCCAACTTCGGTCTTCAGTTTTTCCTCAATTATTAAGGATGACTGCAACAAATTTATGATATTGAAATTATGAAAATTAAGATCAAGAAAATACTGTCCTAAACCTCACCAAAAATTTAATTGGAATGTTCGTCTCAATTGATTGAAACATTATGGATTGGAATGTTACGGTGTAGCCTACTTAAGTACTAAATGCTTTATCCCATTAAAATTCATTAAGCAAAAAATCTAATCCATTAGTATCCATTGCCACAAATACTTCAATACGAAATAAAGAAACAATGCCACAACAAAAAAATCCAAAACGCAAACATTGTTCCATATCTTACAAATGTCTAAAATGCCATGATGATGATGATTACGTGTGTATATGTCTAAAATGCCATGATGATGATGATGACACAAATGTCTAAAATGCCATGATGATGATGATACAAATATCTAATATGCCATGATGATGATGATTCAAATGTCTAAAATGCCATGATGATGATGACACAAATATCTAAAATGCCACTGACTTGACTGTTGCCTCCAGGTGAACAAATGTTTAAAATGAAATTAGGTCACAAAAACAGAGTATCTTAAAATATTAGCTCTTTATCACAGACAATGAAAGAAAAGCACAAGTCACTCCTTTGCTAACAGGTAAAATTTCAACAATCCACTGTACACGTATGCAGGTAAGTAATGTGACAGTGAAGTAGCTTCTGAGTGCAGTGAAGCCATTATACGAACTTATAGAAACTTACATTCATGGAATTCAGTGACACTGTATCAAGATCAGAATCAAGGTTGTTGGCAAGCTTTTCATCTGGGGAAGGAAAAAAGTTACCTCAAAATGAAAAACTTACATTCATCAAATTTTCAAAATGGGCAGGGTTATATAGCATAATTTTTTTATTTTTTTATAATGTAGGCCTAGTTGAACACAACTTCTTCTCTGCTTTAACACTGAATCCTCTCAATAGGTATAAACTCTCAGGGACAATTTCTGCTGATCATTTATAGAGATATGATGGTGATATATCTAAAATAATAACATCTCTGATATCATAAAGTTGTATTTATCGTCTATAATAATACAATTATAATAATGATCATATCATTTACATGTGCACAATCACAAAAGAGAATAAATCAAAAGCAGTTCCAAATAACTATGTACAAATGTGTCGGATAGTCTATCCATATATGTGATGGTAAACCTGATTCAAGCATGCTGCAGGGCAAAAAAACCTGATTTCCATGATTTTTGGATTTTAAGATGTCTGAGCTGAACAATAAATGATATGAGCCCAAGGGTGGGTCAGTCAAAGGTTATCCATACTGTTTCTTAATCAGGGTGCATACACATTCTGTAAAGTCATTTTCCAAATCTTTTCAATGCTTTTTCCATACCACTTCGAAGATTTTCCAGACTCAACCTACCTGACACTAAAAGTGCCCCGCAGGAAAAAAAAACCACTTTGAGTCAGTAAAATTATGTCTGTTCCATAAATACAAGAAATTAACGAAAAGAAGTTTTAACATTTTTCACGAACTGATACCTATAACTCCAAAAAACATTGCTTTTCATTCCTTGCCCAGAGCTGCTGACCCCCTTACCAAGGGAAACCACGCTCCACCACAAAAAAAAGTAATCTTGGGTTAATCTTAGAATCCTGCATTATGTAACTGTTTTAATTCTTAAAATTAGCAGGCACTTGATTTCACAAAACCAACATTCCGGCTCCAAGTTTGTTGAGTTCACAACTTACTTCAAAGGAAGTAGAGACAAAATATTTGTATTGCGTACTAATGTCTTTACATGTATTACTGGAATATAATATTACTATGTCACCCCCGTACAAAACAACAGCAGAATCTTTTATATTTTTAAAGTAATTAAATAATCCCTCCCCCTTACATCCTTTTCCACTGCCATGCACAGATTTTCTATCTACGCCTTTTTTGTACCTAAGAAGTCAAATTGGGGGGTCTGGGGAATTTTTATTCTCGAAAGTGCTCGAAAGTGGTGAGATTTCAACAGGAGTGACTCTAATTATAGCATCAAAATAGCAATCCTGATTTTCCATACCTTTATCAATATTTCCATACCATCTTCTTGAGAAAAACATAAAATACCCCCATTTTTCCATGCTTTTAAAATTCTTAAATTGAGATTTTCATTTTCCTAGTGCAGATTGCGTAAAAGATGTATAAATGTACATGTGCCTTCCCTTTTTGACAACTTTTATCTGATATAACTAAACCATCATTTTCACAACATTGCGCTAATCATAAATTACCTGAAGAACGGAAGACATCTTTCAACTTGCTTCCAAACTGCGCAAGGGTGAAGTCTTTCTTCTTCGGTTGCCTAAAAGGAAAAAGGGAAAAAAGACTGTAAGCAAGGCAGGATTACTCTGGTTTCACTCATTCACACAATCCTTTTTTTTCCACATGGAAAGTAAAGTGGTATAAAAAAACAACCTCTAACATCCACAATGAGCATTTGAGTAGGCTGGATAAATCTAGATCTGGATGGGAATCCCACAACAAGTGTATGCTAAGGGACTTGTTTGACTTCTCAGCGTTGCATCAAATTCAAATTTTTGCCTATGTTGAGGTATCAGTGTAATATCAACACTATAAGTTATTTCAGGGCCAGGAAGTAGAGGACAACAGTCACACATAGACAGAAGTGGAAGGAGCAGACAACACAGGAGCAGACGCCAAATTTCAACGGCCAAGAATTGCATCAGTACTGAGACGGAGCAAATCCATACCATCTATCCACAAGAGCAATGAGTCCCAAAAAGATGAGTAAGTTTGTATTACAGTTCAAAGCAAATTTCAATGAACATGTGCATGCCTTTTCTTTTTCCTATTGAATATAACCATTAATGTTTTTGTTTTTGGGAGTGGGGTGGGGTGGGTTGGTGTTGCAGTAGTAAATCTTGACCACTTAAGAATTAAGTTTAACCACTTAAAGCAATAGACCAATGTGGATCAATTTCCTCATGAATATTTTGTTTCTACAGAGTGAATTTTCACTAATTATTACTTCTTTGAAGTTGCCTTGATTTAAACGAGAAAAATCTTTCTCGGTACAAAATTCCTTTTCTTTATAATATCATACATTAGTTCACTGCATATCTGTGGGTGACTAGCATAGAATACACAATGAGGACAGGAAGATAATTGGTATTTGAGATTACATACTCAAATAATTGAATCTACATGGACAAAAAGAAATGATGTGACAACAGACATAATACAGCAAAAACTGAAAGTTGGGATACAAAGTTATTTTGTAATAACAGCAAAAATATTGAGTACAAAATAAAAGAGTAAAAAAGAAAGAAAAATAACAAAAGGACATTAATCTATTAGTGAAAATTACCAATGCTATTTCAAAATACATGGTATTGTCATATATTAAAGCTTGGAATGTCAATATGTCTCAAGGATATCTTATACATGTCCAGTTTATATTATTTGATAGACTATAGTTATGGTTTAGCTTCTCTGCAAGTTAAATATTGGCAATAAGATGGGGAGGGGGAAGAAACACTTTATTCATCATAGCCAGGAAATTTGGCTCAACACAATCGGCCATGAGAATAAACAGTCATATAAAAGTAAACATTGCTTGCAAAAACAAGAAATTGAAACAGTCAAACAGCCAACAACGTTACAATGTAACAACCATTGTAACCTGTTCAAATTATAAAACATGAATTTACTGCTTCCTGAAGGAACCAATGGAAACAAGCTTAACTGAAGAGAACATTTCAAGAGAATAAATTTAACTTACAGAAAGCTTTTAATGAGCTTGACGTAGAAGCTGGTAAGGATAGGAGAGCGGTGCAGAGAAACTGCTATCAATGAATGGAAACTTAGCATAGAAGACAAACTGCACATGAGTCAGTTTCACAGTAGATAGGAAAGGGCTCACAGTAACCAGCTAACCATCGAAAAATATTACAAACTATTTAAAGCCTATTCCGTGAACATCTAAAAATTGGAAAATATTAGGAATTTCCTAGCTTGTTCATTACCCTCTTAATAATTTTCTGTGGACCTAATATTTGTCAATTTGTGTGACTTGAGTCAGTATTGACAGCAGAGATAAAAGAGATCAGCAGCTGATTTAAAGAAACTTTCTTTTAGGATACCTTCTTTCGGAAGTTATACAACCTGCATAAATCATTTAAATATGGTCACACTCACTATTCTACAATACAATGACATCTTCAACAGAAAATACCAATTGAAATAAACAATTAGTTGAAAGTAGAAAATAATTCCACGGACACACATGTAAATTCACAGGCAAACAAAACTTCACAAATGCACTCACAAAAAAATTATAAACGTACACAGAAAACTACTACTGTATCGGATAAGAATTTGAGACAATAAACTGAAGTGACGTGAATCAAAGCAAGTACACGCATCTCCACTTTGTTAATTGTCACGGCTATAAAATACAGCATATTGTCAACAGAGCTTACCTTCCCATATAAGAGCAAACAATTCAATGTGTGGGTCATTCCAAGAAAATGTCAACCACACTATAGCATAAGAATATCTAGTCCTGCAAATGCTACTCATGAAATTGTAGCTCGAGAATATTCATATTTTAATGTTTCAATAGGGATATCAATACAAATGTATCTTAAATGTGGAACACATGAGTTACCTTGAGTAACCCTGATGACTTCTCTTTAAGGGAGACCAAATTCTATGAAGTTACATTACAAATATGATGTTATAGCCAACAATGCATCAAACTGACGGCTGACCTATGTACTGCCAATCAATTGCTCATTAAAATCATTGTATCATGATTGCATATAGCATTGCCTTCTGACAATAAATATAAACCTTCAATGGAAGATTCCAGCTGGCATCAAGACGTTACGCTTCAAATCTGGAATGACCTATTAACATAAACACAGACATCAAAAGTACTCTTAATACTCTCAGATTTTGGATTATATACTGTGCAACTCAGAGTCACAGATGTGCTAAAAACAATATCAAAATGACAAGCTTGGTTACAGCTTTTATAGGCTAAAACAGCCAAAGATGCTGGCTCCTCTATAAACAACTTTCTTAAAACTAACTAAATAAAAGTTTACAGCCTTTTGCTATATTCCCCTGGGTTTTTCCCTCCATTTTTCTTGTAAGAATCAATTGCAAAATGTACTGTGGTCGATCCAAAGACAGGTTTTTTGTGTACTTTTTCACAATTATTATTTCTATTGATGATTACTAATTGTCGAAATGTAACTTTTTTTTCTTCAACAATTCCCATATGTGTTCCTCAGAGAGGCTTACATGACACACAATGCATAAGCATAGCTGGATTGACACGCCTAAGGAACTATCAGGGACTAAAATTTTCATTAAAAAGGATAGCCAGATTTTTATATTAAAGCTAGTAGTTAGTTAACACACTTCCACTTTGCTTCCATTCAAAAAGATACATGAAAAAGATGCTCAACATTCTTTCTCAAAGAACAAAATCTTGAAAAAGAAAAATCTTGCACTACCCTGCAACAAAAAGCCTGGTCAGCAGTGAATTATTTTAGCCAAAGAAACTAAGAAAATAAAAATTTCACATCAACAAGCAAAGACCAACTGCATTGAATGAGGCAAAATTTAATGAAAAAAGATGAATTTCTATAAGTTATAGCAAATTATTTATGTTCCAAATGCCTCTGATGCAATATTTCAGACAATCAATGTTCTAGTCAGCACAAACTTTGAAATTTTAGGCTTTTCTTATTGCTCTGTTTCCATTTTCAACAGAGCTAAATTGCTCAAAAGTGGTGACCAATTTCGGTATGACTGCTATACTTGAAATCGCTTAATGATAACAGCTGTTCGCTTTAGAGATCATGCTTTCCTATACCAAAGCACAGTAAAAGCACATTGCTTAACTATATAAAACAATCTTTTGCTATAGCCATGTTTGAAAGGCCTTGATAAATTTTGTGCCAACAGAAATAAAAATCCGGAAAATGAAGCTAGATCCTTTAAATTTTTTTTAAAGTTTTGGAGCGTGCATGTAAAGATGTTGGCAATTTCCTCGGGTAAGATAATTCACTGGTCACAGGCTACACAGAACAACTATATGTATAAGGGAAATAAAAGACCATATTGAAGATTCTACATCAAACTGAAAACAATTCACTTGCATAAATCTACCAGCACAGAAAGACACAGAAATCATGTTAAACATTCTACATCAGAACTAAATATATGAGAAACTTTTTCAAAAGAGCAGAATCAATAGCAACAAAATGAAAAGAAAGTAATGATCTACAAATTTGTCTATGGAACAATAACGAGTAACTGTGTGACCACACGAGATTTCAGAGAGTGTTTGTCACGGCAAACAATAAATGTGCTACAGTACGGTGAAATTAGTAACATTTCATAACAAGGGGAACAGAGGTATTGGTATTTTGTCTGACAGTCGCGCAATTTCAACTTCAAATCTCTTTTTGTGCCCAAGCACCTTTGGTATTCATTTAAGAATATTTTTCAGGCCCAACTGTACAAACAAACACTTGACAAACAAAAAGAATAAAATTTTGAAAAACAAAATTTAATGGCAATTTTCTCTCTTATTGTGAGTGGTTAACCCAGATCTTTTACTATCATCAAATATCTTGACTTCTATTCAAGCCAGAGCAATCTTCTTTTCCCGATAGGCAAGGGAAACTTACAGTTATGTATGATACCAATAACTCTGTGTGTCCCAAACCTGATCAGTGTCCTATTTCATGGCACTGCAACACAAACGTGTTTTCTCAACCAGCAATGTTGAGCCGTCCATTACATCAAGGCAGGAGAGTCAAGCAAAAAAAACCCTACCAAGTTTGACATGTCAGAGGTCAAACTACCTAGTGATCCTACGATACCATGTAAAATCAATGCTTTTATTGAGTGTAATATTCTAATTCATTATATCACTAGAAACTGACTATAAGAGTACTAGTTTCATCATGAACTGGTCTCAAGAATATCAGAAACATGGGGTGATACCAGAAAATCCTTTCCCCCGACCTTTGATATAAGCTAAACCAGCCGAAGATGCTGTCACCTCTATAAACAACCAACTCAAACTAACCCCTGACTTTTTTCTGAACAATTTTATTCTAAGCTACTCTTATCGTTAGCATTATCATTATAATTCCTTTCAGCTCTTCCACCACACCAATCCACTGTGGGCCAAGCCCAGAGAGGCTGCCCCCTGTAGAGAGGGAAAAGCTACCCTCGAGGTAAGATAATCTATTTATACCGTATTCCTTTCTCTGTGAGTGTGACCTCAGTGATAGCAGATTTCCCAAAGATGTTTGAAAAATAAATCTCAATTGCTCCTGCTTTGAGTAAGGAATAACACTGTGCACAAACTACAGTCCAGTCACAGAGTACATAAACTGACATCGAGTACACAAAGAAAAAAACATCTACATAACAAAACGAGTAAACAGAAAGAGCTCTAAAACTTTCGGACCCTGTCTCTAGACAGTTGAAGTCCATGTCTAAACATACGAATGTTTCGAATCCACAACAATGAATTACCTAAGGCTGTTACTCTTTGTCCCAAAGAAACTTAAAAAGGGAGAAGCAGACAAAATTGTTACCACTGTAGAGATCAACAAAGGCATTGACAACATTTTAATCTGTTGTTGAGAAAAAGTACCACGAGAAAGAATAAAAAAATAATGCTTATCAAAGACTGCTTTCCCTAGATGTTAAAGATAGGGCAAACAATATCAAAACAAAGAATATTCCCAAAAATAAATGATAGATGTATCTTATTTGTTATATTGTGAAACTTTACGGCACAATCAACACTATAAGGTCATTTCAGTGCCAGAAGTAGATTAGGACAATAGACACACATAGTAGAAAGAGCCGATTGCAACAGGGCAGCTGCCAACCACCGTAATTTTCTAGATTCATTTACGATCTATCTGGCACAGCAAAGCAAAGATTGCAAGCTTACTTTTCACAAGATAGGATTCTGTTTAAACCAATTGGCTAAACAGCATTTCCTTCTATTACTACAGCACTCAGTTACACAGTTCATGCAGTCAGACAATACAACTTTTTAGTCACCACATAAACTTAATTTATTTATCTACTGAATGTTCTATTGTTTAATGAGTCAAGCAAGGAAATGACTATGATGATGAAGAGTGAAATGATCGACTTTAGGTCTCATCACTGGTCATAGAGTTGTTTGAGACAAGATATTGAAGAGCGTTTTTCCAAAGCTGGGTATTTGCACTTTTGTTGAATATTGAGTTAGCACCACTAGAGGCATCTTTATCTATAGATTTTTGTTTTCAAAGCTTGTAGTGGTGCAAAACCCGATAGTTTCCGTTACTTTCAACTTTAGAAAAACATATTTTGCTATAAGAGAAGCTTATCAAGCAAGCAAAAAGGCTGATTTCCTCAGAACTTCCCAGAGTGCAAATATCGAGTATTGGAAAAACGTTCTTTAATTGAGAAAATGCCTACACAAACAGACTGAGAAACTGGAACAAAATTGATCTTTTTTTTGCTTTCACCTAAGTCTGTTGTGTGATATAGAAAAATGAAAAACAAAATTGTGTTGATAACAACCTATGCTTTAATAGTAAATGTGCTTTATTGGCAGTGTTGACTTAGTGACCCATATCACTGTCATACAGAACCACCATGATAAGCAATGGCAATGATAAAAAGTCATTTTCATGAAACTGAAGCATGAAAAATTGTATTCAAGGAACACGTATTGAGATTGTTTAACACTAAGAAGATACTGTAAAATCACTTTCCAAATTAAGATCAGATATATTCATCTGGAATATACCTTTAATATAAATTCCCTTGAAATAAAGCATCTGAACTATCCCCAAAATCTGCAAATGCCACATTCACACCGATACAAATGGTCACTACAGATTCTCACCTTGACATTTGCCTGGACAGGGCAGAATTTGGTCGTCCTCCACAGATCATACTGTAGTACTGAAAAAAAACCAACCGAACCCCGTGCAATATATCAGTAAGTATAAAATTGCTGCATGGCAGAAAAATGATAGCATATTTTTGCAAAACATGTTATTCGCGTTAGAAAATTATTTCTTATGCCCTTTACAATCTACTATCACCCAAGCATATCAAAATCATTCAGAAACCTTAACTTCCTGGGAAGCATGCAGTGCAAACTGCCATTTAACAGGCCCTCAAACACAAACATACTGACAAGATCTTTTGCTGGCTAGATCTGGGTACCCATTTACACCTGAGTGAAGTGAGGAAAATTCCTGTAAAATGCCTTTCCCAAGGACACAAAGTCAGTTCCAAGCTGAAATTTGAACCCCCAGCCTCATGATTACGAATGAGTCTGGTAGCCTTACCACATGACTACTGAAAACGCAAAGTAAAAGAAAAGACAAACAAAAAAGTACACTAAAAAAAAATTCTGAACCTCTATAAAGAAATAACTATGAGCTCCAACTTAACAATATTGATTATATCCCCAACTTACATCATCGCTTTGGTGAAACATGGGCAGGAAGTTGTACTCCAGTAGGTTGTAAGCATGTTCATAGGCCCTGGATAGGAGGAATAGAAGCAATACATTTGCATGCTAGGAAATGATAAACAATGAATAACAATACTCGAAGGTTTTTGTTGGTGCTGTGGTGTGATGGTTAGGCTCTTCGCCTGTCATGCAGAAGACTTGAGTTCGATCCAGGTTGCTGACGATCTGTTGTTTTTTTCTGCTGGGATTTTTCCCTCTCAGCCCGTGTTGCAGGGGACCTAAGACTGGTAACCAAACTAACCAAAAAAATCAAAGGTCATTAATTAATATTATAACCAGTCAGCACTGAGCAGCACCCCCACACTTTTCCCTAAATCAGACATTGTAGAGCAACAGCAATAGAGCAATGTTAACAAAAACTACTAACAGCACTTAACAACATATCCATTATCACATTCATAAAAATACTGCAGCAGTAGTAACGGCGGTTACCATTTTGCCAAACAAGAATGCGACTCAAATATCAACGATTGAAAAGTAAAATGCCTCATGCTCGCCCCACAAAAATTTAAGAAATACCTAAAAAAAAAAAAACCTAAGCTGACATTTGTTCTTTTTTCTTGCTACAGTGAATTGTAGAATATGACTCAAGAGAAGAGAAGAAGTAATAGTGTCAAGGTATACTGTACGCGTTTTTTTATAATTGAGACAAACCAGTTTCGCAAGGTTTTAATTTTCGAGAAATTCTCAGTTACTAGTAACAAGATATTATCATAGCTTTCGACCTCTCCACCTTCACGCAACAGACTTTGTAAACACAGTGAGTTCGTCTCGGTCTACTCCTTTGTTGCATACCCGCTCTGTTATTATAACAAAGTCAACAAACTTGCTGGCGATAGGTATTATTACTGACTTGATATCGCAGGTTTGCATTGCAAGTGTTATTTCAGAAGAACCTGCTTTTTCACTTCACCCTCTATCTATCTCTTCCTTCCACTCTCCCTTTCTCTCTTTCTCTCCCTCTCCGAGCCCTCACATTTGCTCTATCTACCTCTCTTCATCTGCCCCTTCCATCTCCT